>JBAJNP010001238.1:0-65794 GCA_036877545.1 Yasuhikotakia modesta
TGATCCAGAACATGGATTATCCTCTCTCTGATTCCAATCATAAAACAGCTTTAGTCAAAAAGGTCAGAACTCAGAGAGAAAAAATTGGCAGTGAATAACGGAAAAAATTGGTGTAACATTAATTTGTCTTTTATGGTGAAGAACACTGTGGCCCAGGTCTGGTGTTCATGCATGCATACCTGTGAGGGAGTGTACTTGGAGAGCTTGCCTGGATAGGCCTAACTTGACACTCTTTTTCCAACAAAGGGTGAAACCAGGTTGACTCTGGCTCCACCCCTCTAATGTGTACACAAATTTCTGGTCCAGCTGGCTCTAGTCACCTATTGGCTGACGCGGTCCCTGTCAATCACGTCTTATGTAGGCACTGACTGCAGGTGGGGGTGTGTCCGTCCACACTTTGCAGGCAATCAAGTGTGTAAAGTTAGCTTTGCCTGCACCTGTCACAAAGGCAGTTAAATACATCAAACTCACGTCCACTGACATCACGGCACTTTTAACAGTGCAGTTGTTACTAACAAGACAGAAGAACAAGCATGCACACTTCAGTGTGGCAGGTGCACACTAGCACCTGTGTTAAACTGAACAAATGAGCAGGCACTCTAGAGCTTGTGTGATTACGCCATACTTGGTGTCTTAATTACTACTCATTAGCATTTAAAAGTAAGTGGTACCGGGCCCATCAAACAGATTTGCTCACCGAGTTACAGCACCGAACGATTTACCTCCACACAAATAAAAAAACATTTAGTGCATAATCAGAGCAGACAGTTAAGTCTCCAGCTACAAGGTTGCAAACGGACGCTTATGCTGTTTAAAACATTGTACAGCCCGACAAAAAGGGGAAACACTAATCCACCCACTGTGAGAAACAATAGGATTTTCATGAAAAGCTGTGGGATTTCTTAATCATCATCCAAGCACCTTGGAAATGTATACTAATAACAGACATAAGAACTAAACATGCAGCAAGAGACCTTGACAGAACGCAGTGAAACTGTAGCACACTGACTCTGCAAACAATCTGCTTTTATTTATTTTAACATGTTGGTCTTTCAACATTCAATACGTGTCTTTCTTGCAGAGTAAATTATTTAATTTATGACTGCTTCTGTCTCCGTTCTATGCCTGCAGGCACGCAATGTCTAAAAGTGAATTACTTCTCTTTGTAAAGCTGAATCAGACACAGATTTTGTTTACTGTTTAAACAGCCCTTTAGAAATAACAATGTTTCCACATGGAATGAATATTGTTGTCATTTTTGCTTCAAATACATTCAGCCCAAACACAATAAACTTCATAAATGAAAAGCTTCAAAGCCATGTTGCATAGTATAGTATAGTATAGTATAGTATAGTATAGTATAGTATAGTATAGTATAGKATAGGATAGGATAGGATAGGATAGGATATAGAAGGCGACTGAACTATGCATTGTAAACCTATCTGCAATGAACCCAATTCAAAACTGAAAGCTCAGTAAAGTTTATACTCAGTAAAAATACTGGGCTCGTAAAATAAATCCATCAATGTATCAGTTTGGGACAGTCAGTATCGGAGATAATGCATGTAGCCCCATGAGCAGCGCAAACCATGCAACACACACAGCAACAGCTCATTATATAACCAGCCAGATGAACTGAGTGACATCACAGCGGGATTCACTCAGCGGCTGCGCTTCAATCCCCAGTGAAGCATCTACCTACACTGGAGAATTTGGATAGGCTACGATGCCCAAACGCTGACTGGTTAGCCAGCTGGCTAGATGGTAAGACACATCCAGCCTGCGAGTGCAACTGACACTTTAATTTGCTTTTACCCAATATCCTCCGCTGAACAAGTGCGGGCTTTATATGCGCTTGCATAAGCCTCGTCGTCGTAAATTTAACGGGCAGAACTTCTTGTTTTCCCAACTCACCAGACTTACTTCCGCGATTGTGTTTTCACACCAAAACCCTTCCAGCAACAGTGTTGACTCAGCAGACGTGCGTACGGTTACGTCGAGTGACAGTCTCTTAAACTAAAGTATTGTGATTGAACATTAAGCTGCTGGTTAACGCGTGTTCACAAAGAAACGGGCAAAGTCTCCCGGGACCGGTGAAAAGAGGCGGAGTGGCGTAGTTACTCCAGCCCGGCGAGAGCGCTCCCTGCTCAGGCTCACAGCGCGCACGTAACCGCCCCGCTTCTCTTGCGCTACTTCAAAGTAGTTATATAATTTATAATCGAGGTGACAAATATCACACCCGCACATCCAGCCCAGCCGATCACAGCCACGCCGACACAACAATCGTTGCAAATGTCACAGTAAATATTTTCAAAGCTTTTTAAATAAGCGTCACACTCTTCCTGCGTCCTTTAGTTCCCAGCCATTTCTGCCACCAATCGCAATCAAATCCAAAGGTTACAGCTCGCAAAACAAATGCACGGACTTACTGTACGGTATAACGGGCAGGGAAGCGCGAGGCTCTCCGTGTTGCCAGGAGCTCCGTGCGTTGTCGCGCACTGCCGGTGGAATCGTCTCCCCTCCGCGCGTACAATGATGTCTGCTGCACCCGAGCTAATAGCTGTATCTCTCCGTGCCCCCACCTCCTGCGAGTGTGTGTGTGTGGAGTCGTGCGTAAATCTGTGTGTGAGTGTGGGTGATCCAAATATGGAGCAGTTGGCCGGCCCAGTCAGAACGATGGGATGGGAGGTTATGCCATTAAAAAGTATAGAAAAAAAGCCATGACGTTTCTGACTACATAAAGGGGAGGGTGACGTTACAGCATCTACTACGTCGCTACTGTGCTAAAGAGCCTTTGGGCTATAAACAAATAGCAATGGCCCGTCACGTGACGACGTACTTTTATTTTTAATAGTGTAAAATGTTTTATAATTGTAGTTTTAGTTTTGTTTGTGTATTGTTGTAGGTTGTAGATACCATACATGCACAGCTCATTTGATGATAATTTTGTTTTATCTTTAGTTATTGCATTATATAAATATCATAAATACCAAATGATATAAATACCAAATGTAGTAGATATTGCATATATCTAAAAAGGCCTATTGCTCTAGCTCATGTTTGCTAACAACCACATACAATGTAACCATGTGTACAGCTCTATGAAACTTCATTTACTTAGAGTGATGCCTGTCATCTTTGCTAAGGCACACTTTATATGAAAATAATAGTCTATGATAGTTTCTATGACGACATATCCCCACTATTTAAACTTCATTATGGGGGTGAATAGAATTACACTTAATGTTAAATGCATTCACACACATAGACACAGTGCGGTCAGTGTTAGGGAAGGGACTTTCCAAAAGAGTTTGTGCCTGTGTTTCTATGGAGACCATAACATACCATCCTCCACCCTGGAATACATCACCATATCTGCCCTATTATTTAACAGTTTCAGAACAGAGTATCTGTGGAAAATCTGCACTTACCTGAGTTATATTTCTCTTTTCTTTTCTTTAAAATATTGAATATTATGTGTGAGAGATCAATAACAATACACATTGCTCATACATTTCATGGTGGACAGGACGTGTTGTAATGGAGGCAGTTTTGCTTGATATAACACCCACATACTTAACCTGGGCATTTACACACTCCTGAGAGGGCGAGGTTTAGGGGCAGCCTCGGGTCAGTCGAAGCCCTTCGATGGATAACAAAGATGTTAACAAAGTCAGTCAAGATAAGTTCAGTATGTGCGTATGCATGGCAATATTTGCATGTGCGTGTGAAGTCGCTCTCTCACAGGGCTATTGATCTTCTACACAGACAGGAAGTTAGACCTCACCCGGGGGGCTTGCTGATTTTTAAATTCTGTGCCCTAATAATTTCCCTGGTTCTCGGAAACACTCCACTTGCCGGGTCACACAATTCTGAGCCGCGTCCAGAAAAAAACAACAATATATTTGATATGAAAATGAGGGAGACCGCATTTTGACATTTCACTTTTCTTTGAATAGAGAAGGCCTTGTCTATACCTGTTTTTGCACCACACCCAAGCACAGAAAACTAGTGCCTGTCAAATCTGCAACAGCGCGCTCAGCTCTCCTCCTTCATACGGCATGTCAGATGTTCGTCTGTAGAACAGCCCCACACTTTATGTCAGTCATATCTGTCTGCAAGCACAGTCACGCTCGGTAGGCGTCTTGTCAAGTTGTATACTATATGACAAAAGACATGTTGAATCCAATACCTGATTCGTTCTCTATTCTCACAGCCACAGCTGTCTAATAGTGCAGAATACTTTGTGTTATACTGTGTTATACTATACTATACTATACTATGCTGAATACTGTAAGCAGGCTATGGGAAATAGAGGAGGGTGATTTTCAGTTCAACAAGTGCTCTGCCCTCTGCTGGTCACAGGAAGAGATTGATTCTACAAAGATGTACTTGTCATTGATAGGTTTATAATTGATTGTGCAAGCGTTTGGTTAGAGCCTCTGCAAAACCCTTCATGATGGGTTCCAGTGCGGTTGCTTCCTAGCCCTAGTCTCATAAATATAAGTGTGTAGTTAGTGTCAAAACCCTTACGTCTGAACAACTTGAACAGCAGAGTTTTCAGTCAGTGGTCTGTGATGGTTTCTGCAGAGGGTCCCTGGGCAACTATATAAAACTAAAAAAGGAACATCATCACTAATAATAAATATATGAACATTAATAATAATATACAATAATGTATAATGTACGTTAGTGGTTTAAATAAAAAAAAAATTATTAATTATGTATAAAAACTGACAAAATACAAAAAACACTTAAAATCTTTAACATACAAACAGCGGTTAGTATCATTTTCATACCTTCAGTACCTGCAATATCATCAGAAAAGGAATAAATCTTCATAGTAAATTACGAAACTTATCTTTTGCATTGGAAGCTTTACAGCTTGAGCGTTTAGCAAACAGAAACTGCCCACACATGTCTCTGTAAATTAGTCTCATCTGTTTTACATATTTGACAGGGGAAGTTCAGATACCAGCCTGCGCTCTCTATCTCCCTGTCCTGTATATGAGTTTCCACTGTAATCCTCGTGTATTTAATGTGAGATTGTTTTGTGATATCATTAAATCATCAAACCCCTTCTGTATTGTTACTGAGCCACACATACATGATTGTTAATGTGCTGGACATAGTTTGTGTTTGTGAGCTCCTAATTCTTCTCAACATAAGCTTTGGACAACTGCATCTGTGTGGGTGTTTGCTTTTTTGCACTCTTAGTTTATTTTACACTTAAATTAACTCAACAAACAAAGAATGCTGAGGGATTTATCTTGTGCAACACCCTCATATCTACAGCCGGAACAATTTCTTCTCTGCTCTTCGGTATATTTTCTCAGTGTGCCTATATTTAAGTACCACATTCAAATGCTTAAGAGCTTATCAGAGAACTAATGTGTTATCCACAGCTGTGTGCAATATTGATGTTTTCAGTCATTTGATTAAACAATAAAAATATTTATCTGATATCTTATGAAATCTGTTTTTCTGTCCCATGGGTTGATTTTTATATAAACGAACAGATATGAACTTTTATCTTGTTATCTTGTTGTTTTATATCTATTTTGTTATAAAACTAGCACATTTTTGCTAGTTTCCAATGCTTTTAAATACATTTTTCACACATCCATGCCACTTTTACTACATACCACACATCCAGACTTTTAATCTTGGAATTGTAAATCTCCCTAAAAAATCAGCTATGAAATATTTTTACATTTATAACCCTTATTAACGAGCATAAACAATTTGCACATACATTGTTGGACCAATGGTGACTGTTCCTTGGATGTGGCATTATTTCCATCTCAATGATGGATGATGTCATTTTTAAAAGTTATTGTACTTGGTTACCAAGGAGACAAGTGTAAAGGAACTTGACAGTTGCCAAAGTGAAGTACAGCATGTGGCATAGATGAAGAAACAAGAAACCCAAAGAATATCACACACACACACACACACACACACACACTAGTGTGTATGGAGTCTAATATGTACAGTATACAGTAAGTCCTCTGAGTGTGGTTACTGCATTCTGACAGCACAGACTCCACACATGCATGCAGATGTTGCAGTATATACAACAGCTGATATGTGAGGTATTCTGTGACTGGTGTGACGTGTGGGCAGGCAGGCGCAGAGTCAGGAATGCTCTGCCAGATACTTATCAGATGATGACAATGCAGAGTAAACCTTCACATTAGCATCTCACATCCTCACCGTTCTCAACATTACTGAGACTTTAACATGCCATGAGTCTAAAGCTGCATAAGGTCTTCGCATGATTTAGAGGCGGCTAACAGGAATAAAGTTCCCAGATTAGACACAGAAAGTTTCAAAGCGTGGTATTAAGAACACACAATTTAATCAACTTGTATAACACAACGAGATTAGTGCTAATCTCTGTATGCCTAATATGATCCTTAGCAAGTTTAGCCTTAATGAATGGTTGGAAAATCTATCAGGACACGCAGACGTTGAGATGTTTTGCCTTCACCAACACAGCGCCAGAAAGAATGAGCAAAGCGACAACTTTTGAATAATGCATAACTCAGAAGATCAAAAGAACTTATTTTCCACTTCCAGGGGTCACAATCTAAGAAAAGCCCCTATAGAGATTTCTGTCTGCTCAGAGAACATCAAAGACCTGGTCAGAAAGAGAGAAGAACCTTCAAGTTCCAAGTACTCAACTGGTCCAAAGTTATGGCAGCGATGTGTCTTAAGGAACCATAGTAACCATTTTAACTTCTTTCTGGGGGGACAAGAAAATGATGTTCTAATCTGTTGACTTGGTCCATCTCACATTTTATAAAGCAGTCCAAAACAAAAATGTCATTTGCAAAATTAGTACTATTTTACTATAGCACTACATATATTTTAATTTAATAAAATGTATTGAAACATATGTGTAGTTGAATTAGATATGCAGTTTTAGGGGGAACTATCAGTCCTCCAATAGGATAATAGAGCTTGGTGACATCAGCTAAAAAGAAAAGTCATTTTCGAGGCAGAGCAAGTTTTATGAATGATTTGTTGCAATAGTTTTGATGAAAGATTAAGGAAGCCAAATATGTAACCAGTTAACCAGTAACCAGTTAAATCATATGCAATAAGACCAGAAACATTGTGTTCAGAACACAAGAATAAAAAAAACAGAAAAAGTGAGTTAAGGGAGAGGGAGGGGTGCTGGTTAAATATTGACATATGACGTGAGCTCAGAAGATACATTAACCCCCATCACTCACATGTACATACACATCACAGACACATGCACTACAGTATGTCATGACCACACTACAGTATGCAGAGTGCATTCCCATAAAAGACTGGTTGAGCAGGGGGTGGCTGAATTATGGATGAGAGACATAGCGGTGAGCGGCAAACAAAACTGGAATCAGCTTTCACAGCGACAGCTGTAAATGACAGCAAGCTGGAGGTGGGCAAAAGTCAATGGGGCCTATGAGTTAAACAAAAGACAAATATTATGGTTAAAATACAGAGTTCTGTGCCTATAAAAATGAACACTAAAAAAGCACTATAAAAATATAATATAGTACAGTTTATTCCAAACCTTGTCCAAGGTTCCAATGGTTTCAAATTGAAACTTTTTTGGCTACATAAAAGTTTCTCAAAAACCATTACTGTTGTGTTCCATTTAAAATATAATAGCATATGGAGCTTGAAAAATGAGTGAAGCTTTGGCAAAACTACTCCATTAATACAAACTGCTGCCATCAATCGCTGGTGCCTCAGTCAGTGTGTGTCAACAGTGTGTAACTGCAGGAGATCAATGCTGGTCACATCTCTTCAAGAACGTCAAGAACGAGCTTCAACAAGGACACACACACACGCACAAACACACACGCACACACACACACACAAACACACGCACACACACACACACACACACACTGCTGACTATTAATGAGCATCAGATTTGCAGAGAGATCACACTCACGCCACAGTATTTTAACTACCTGATCTCACACATATTCACTGTAAAACTGAGGATCCTGTCTTGAGCAGTGTTGCATTTTCCTGTTAATCTTACATTCCTATCGCTGGTGGAATGATGGAATGGCATCCGATGACCTCAATCCTTCTTTTGATGTTCGCATCACCGTTGCACGTGCAGGTATGTGTGTGATTGTGAGTGTGATTGTGTAATTCCCCTGTGACTCCTCTGTACTGTTACAGTACATGGAAGAGAAGCAGATTTATAATGACAACACACAGACAGATGATGATCTCACAGGTTTCTTTTATGAACAAATTTAGCAGTTTTTCTTTCTGTATGACTAATCTTTCTTGTTTTTTAATGACTGAAAACCGCTACAGTAGAATCAAGTCATTAAGTAACAGTATACTGTAAGTTACTGTAAAAATGTTTTCAAGTAGTACTTCTAATGTAAAACCCATAATTTTTACTTCATTGTGCAAAAGACCCTGAGGGTTCAAAAGTTTTATTCAAGGAACTTTAAAAAGCTGATAAAAACGCAGATGAGACAAAATGAGGAAAAAAACAGGTACGGCCTCTAACTAATTAAATTTAATTAACTGCATAAGTGATTTGCCTTTCCCCTGTGCCGATAAGGTTGCTGACACCTGTGCCACGATCACAACATTATCATTTATTTAAAATAAACTGGCCTGTAAGCAACTATAAAAATAACCTGACAGGTTTTCACACTCCAGTCTCAAGTTCTTATAGCCTCATTCCATGTGTGTGTGTTTGTGTGTCTCTGTGTGTGTGTGTGTGTGTGTGTGTGTGTGTGTGTGTTTGTGTGTGTTTTTCCACAGAAGCTAAGTCCTTGGATCTCACAAGACAGTTATGGCAAGATAATATAACCTGAGGTCTTTCTAATCCGCTCAGCTGAGCTACAGTGTGCAGTTTTTGTGACTGCTCGATGTTCTTTAAATGAAGGTAAACAAAAGTGTGTCTATCTCTAAATTCATGTCTATGCACTGCATTGAACAATATATTTCAAAGCTATCAAAAGGAGAGTAAAAACCAGCAGTGAAAAATGTGAGCGAAGTAATACAGTGTAAGAAGTATGTCTGATAAACAGAACTAATCTGGTCCCTCAGTGCTTTGCCTCTTTAAGAGGGTTATGGCAGTTTTTTTGTAATGGTTGCTGTATTCACTTTTCTGTAGTTTCTAGGTCAAGGGCTCCCCCTGTGGCAGTCAGCCAGCTGCAGCCCAGTCTCATATAATCCACCACAATAAATCAAGCCTCCATTGAGTTTTTGCAGATATGCCCTAGCAACCCAAACTTGACATGTACAACATGCACTGACTTACTTGTAACAGCTAACAGACAATGCATGTGTCTGTTTGTGTGTTTAAAACACACACACTTCTTTCCCTGCCCCTGGCGAGTTATGTAATATCTGGCAGAGATTCTCTCGTTATGAAGTTTTTTGATCAGTCAGGTCAGATGTTCGTTGTTCAATCTATTAGGTAAATAAACAAGAGGCAGATTGAATCAGGCTGGGATCCAATGAAATGATCTGTTCTCATTGAATTCATGTTCTTTAGAGGCTCAGTATGTGAGAGTTCAAGTACTGTGAGACAGAGAACTTGGAATAAACAAAGATTGGAAGTACAGCTGAGTACGTTGAAAGGATGAGAACTGACACAGTCTTCACAGAGGTCACACACAGACGTGCCTGCTCACACACACATGGTCACACATGCATGCACACACACACACATACATGGTCACACAAACACACGCTCACACACATGCATGCACGCACACACACACATGGTCACACAAACACACACACTTGCTCTCTCACACACACACATGCACAAACACACAAATGCTCAAACACACACACAGGGCTACTGCTCTCTCGAGACCTGAATTACAGTTAATGTGTGTGTGTGGGAGGTTGTTCTTCCAAGCTCTTGTCAGGTTTGTTGTCACCAGTTGCTTTTCATTATCCCCTGGAGACCTCTGACAATTTGTCGCATGCTTGTGTGCAGTTAGCCATTCACCTCACCTAACCTCTGTAATCACAGTCCTTGGCTGTCTTGTTTCATAAATTTTTCATCTGTGTTTTCACATTGCAAATGTATGAGCATTTTGTTTAATTATGATTGGCTGTTTCGCTGAAGCCTTTCTGTCACACTGTTTACATTTGGCACTGAATGCAACGTTAACCCTGTTCCTGCACAGGGTTTTATAACCCAGGGTTAACGTTAATGCAAACAGTTTTTTTAAATTAAATGTGTGAAACGCAAGGTTAACCCAAGACAATAACCCCAGGTTGAGCACAATGTGAAAAGCCCTAGAGTGAATATAAACACTCCACCCACATCTCGATCTTCACTCTTGTGGTGAATCACATTGCTAAATAATGCGCTGAGAGGAAAACAGCCTTCATTTAGCCAGCCAAGCTACTCTTGCTCCTGTCACCAAGCTTTGAGACAAAGCAGAGACTACAGTTCAACAAGCCCTCCCATGTGTCTCTATGTGTAGGTTTGTGCCTCACTGTGTTTGTAATGTTTACTTNCACACACACACACAAACCTCTACAACACTGCCACAAAAGCCACGGTGATCATATCTCCAAAGACGTGCCTTAAAGGGATTTCAAAGCAACATTAATCGCAATATGCTGACTAAAAAACTCTGCGCTTGTTGATGTCTTGAATGAGCTTCAGAGCTTGAGTTGAAACACACCACTGTAACTATTTTTAGGGGTGTGCAATCACCTCTGCTGAGCTACAGGATACTGTATGAAATCAAGTGCTTCTACACATCAAGATCTTCCACACTTAAAGGAACAGCCCACCTAAAAATGAACATTCTGTCATTATTTTCTCACCCTGCTGACCACCCAATGAAAGTGGATGGGGACTGGAGCAGTTGAGGCACTTTTAATTTCACAGTTTGGACAGGAGCAGCTTGCATGTTCTCCTAGATAATTCTAAATAATTCATATGGGTTTTGTAGTGACATGAGGGTAAGAAAATTATGATGAAATATTCAGTCCATTTTTGGGTGAACTATCCCTTTAATAACAACAAGCAACATCATCATTAGGTAAATCTGTGATGTGCTATTATTGGTAACTGTACACCACTAAGGTGCAGTTTCTCTCATTACAGCTGGAAGCCATGAGTCAGAGCTTAGCTACTAGAGTTTACTACCGCACCCTTCAAATGACTTCTGCTGCACGTAGTAGAACAAGGGTTGTAGAGACAAGACAACAATCTCACTCTCACACACATGCATGCAGACTGCCACACAGATGGCTGGCCTCTGTCGGGTGTATTATTTGTGTGATCCTTTAGTCCATCTTTGCTAGGCTATTTTTAAAAATCGTAGCAGTGCGCGACCATGCTAAAATGCATGCTGTCGGTCAGCAGGTTCACAGATTAGGCTGTTTTTCTACCATCTGTGACCGTATCGCGTTTCACGTACAGTATCGTCTTTTGCCGCACAGCTCTGCAGGCAGAAACACAAGGTCGTGTTGCGTGAAGCGCAGTGGGCAGTGACGGTAAAGTCGTAAAGCTGTGGGTTAGCAAACATAAAGCATATGGGTATTATTTATGGCTGTTGCATACTATACAGTATGTAGAATTAGCGTACGGAAATAGTACACACATTTGTGTCAACAATTTAGCTATAACCACAGGTTAGGTTCGTATACATGATACATCACATAATAATAATAATAATAATAATAATAAATAATCTGTTTAAGTTACACAGAAACAGCTCAAACATTATATGCTGGTTGCATTAATACATTTTCTTCTGATCCAGCAGATGTAATACTTTCACACATGATGTGACACACACACACACACACACACACATTTTTAACCCCTGAACATACTAATTATTTTGGAGGCATGAGCCACAGGCCTTTCAGCATACAGTACATACCTTGTCTGGCTGGACCAGATGCAATGTCTACTAAGGCTCCATTGTGGCCTTCTGTGGACTCCCACACCATACAGGTTGTACGCCTGAAAGATGTATACATAAGCATACAGTTTATAAGAATGCATACATACACACACACACACACCACCTGCCTGTATGCGTGCGTGACCAACCAACAACTGTCTTATGTGGCGACTGCTAATGTCAATGTTATTGTAGCAACTGATGATGTTTACCACAAACCTTATTTCACTCATAAATCATAAACCACTAGTCAAAAAGCCAAGGTGTGAAAACACTAATTCTCCTCTAGGACTTTTGGACAATAAGCTGCTTTATAGATGAATGATGGATGAATAAAAGTATGAAAGACATGCTGACATGTTTTATACACACGTAAAAGTTTGAGACGTCTAAGTCTCAAAGTTAGCGACTCTCAGGGTTAGCAATGAAGAGAATCTTACAGAGGTTTTTTGTGCTTGGAACATGGCTTGTGAGTCACCAGCGCTTGTTTTTTCCCACACAGAGAGCAGTGTGTTTGCGTAAAGAGACGCAGCCACGAGATGCTGGGCCGCAGCCCATGCTGTGTACTTTTATGGGGAGTGAGAGAAAGGCCAGCCAAGCTTGCAGAGAAGCACAGAGTGAGGGGTTCTAATGGCTGTGTAAACAAGATTATCGGTAGCTGAGCCTGATCCAGTAACATGATATCAGTCACGCCCACACCCGCACAAACACTCGCAAGTTCAGATGCACACGCAGAGCTTCAAATGCATGTATCGCATAAAGCAACAACAACAGGTCAGACATATAAAAACACGCAATTTGTCAGACTCTGTCGAACCCGGGTCACTGTCTACCATCTGTGTGTGTCATCAGACCGACAGGTGCCCTTAATGAGCTGCGTACGCTCGGATTTTCCACTGACTCGCAATAACAAACAAGCAAATAAGCAAACAACAAAAACAAACAAATAAATAAGATGTTTTTTATATAGATATGCAGTCAACCAAGAGAGATTCATATAAAAATGTAGATACTGATAAAACAACAAAATATGCTTTCATAGATTTTACCTTGAGGGATTGCCACTCGCTTGATATACTTTATCTGCAGTAATGCAGCTTTAATTTAATATAAAACAAGGATAAATGAGAGAGATTTGAAATACGGGGCATTTAAAAGGTGTGTTTACCGTGTACAGTGTTCTTTGCTGGAGGCATGTGTACTTATTGAATTGACTGAGAGATAGCACACAGCTGAGGCTACAGCCTCACTATATAAACTACAGCCCTGTCATCAAGTGTTTAATGCTACCTCACTCTCTCCCTGTTTTTCTCCTCCCACGCCCCCCTCCCCTCCACTAAGTGCCTTTAGTAGTACACTTTACAGCTGACAGGACATGTTGATACAGCACATTCCATATTATTACTACTTGAGATAGTTGCAGCCAAAACACTTATGATTGGTGGAGGAGCCTCTGACACAAGACTCGGGCAGCCAATCAGCTGCCTGGCTGCTCCGTTGGAAATCAATGGCATTTTGTGTCCGGTTCTGCAGGCTGTTGAAAACACACAGTCGAACCCGTACTGAGTCTTTAGAAGTTTTGTGTCAGTTTACAATGTTATGCAAAGTAAAACATTTTTCTGGTGTTTTGACTATCCTGCTGTTTTTGTATTAATCACAGCTACATTTGCTCCGCATCATTCCCAGACTGCCACACAGAATAGGAAAACATCTGTGAAAGAATGAAAGCAGCACAGACAGCCCTCCGGCCGACTTCAGCGGGCAGCTTATGGCTGTTGCCACGGGGCCTGACAGCTGAGCCTGTTACAGGCATAAACTCACTCATTTATTCAGACAGCTGTAAAGCCCTGAAACATTACTAAATAGTTTGAATAAAGATCCACTGAGCCTTTATTCGTTTAAAGTTAGAACCCTCATGCTTCACATTTCGTCTCAAAGCAATCTTCAAAGACTCCATCTGGACCAGACAGAATGGAAGATGTCCACTAAGCTGGAGAAAACTGGTTCTGTTATAGATTAGAATCTGCTTGTTTTCTGTTGTATCTGTCATACAGATGTGTAAAATTGCATAAAAGTTATACATTTTTATGTTGAAATCCCAACCCATTGTTAGTCAGTTATTAGTAACAACCATAGATGATGCAAATAAAAAATGTAAACATTGTGAAACTATCAAACATGCTATTTTATTTTAACCAACTTGACCAGCCCAACACAACAACATTAGCTAGCATTAGACACCAGTGGTCAAAAAGTTACACACTTCACCTTTGACTAAGAAAGACAGACATGCACAGCAAGCGTTTGGCCCAAACTGTCTGAACGGCGCCATCTGTTGGTCTTTTGATATACGACAATCACAAATCATTCCTAAAAGATGCATTCTGGGATCTGGGACAAGCACAAACCAGTAGATCAGTTTCAGTGGCCCCAGTATGTTTACTGTGATCAATAAGGAGAAATAATATATGCAGCCCATATACCTGTCAACTGTGCTCACCTGGTGAGCTAAAACTCTCACTTCAGATACCCAATGCTATCAGCAGATGAATGAACGTAGCTCAACATTATATCAACATTATTTAAGTTAAACTGTAAAGCAGTCAGGTGCATAAACCAGATGCATTTGCAACAGTCATTTGTTAAACCCACAAACCCAACATAATGATATGAAACGCCTAGCTAATAATAAATGTCAGTCTAAAGACTTGATTCATAGCCCTTATAGAACATATATAGTGTAGCTGTCTTATGTAACTTTGATAAGACTTTCTGAATCTTAATAGATTTCTGCAGGGAGCTTTCACCCACCACAATCCATGTTGAAACATCAGACAGAATATCCAATCACTCTACAGTTATTCTTCCATTCTCCTAGTTTGCATTTGGCCCACCCGAGACACAATTACAGCTAAACCTTTGTGTATCTCCTTGTGTACAACAACAACTCCAGAAACTTCACAGAGCTCTCTGTTTCTCTGTGGAAGTCTGACCCTTGAATGACTATCACAGTGGAGCGATGCGTCTTATTTTTGCCACATACACTGCGTGGGATCCCATCGCACCCTTGACCTGCTTAGAATGTAAGCGAATATCAAACCTCAGTAAAGCTGTTAGCCCACAACATATGCTTTCTCTGTGAAAGATGCCTGATAGTAACTGGTGTTCCTGTGTGTTAGCACTGTGTTGTGGCTGAGCTGTACAAAGGTCATAGGTTTGATTTTCAGGGAACATACACACTGATAAAATGCACACCTAAAATGCACTGCAAATTGCTTCAGATTAAAGCATTGCCAATGTGTAAGTGTAAACGACTGACACTGACACTGGTTTGAAAATCCGGAATCACACCACATTTATTCACCAAACAAGGTCATTCAGTTCAGACTTTTGCACAGTGGTATCAGTGCATTGCAGCACTGTGAATGCAGAGCGTGTTTCTTGTGTGAAAGAGGCTCTAATTCTTCTGCTGGCCTCTGTAGGAAACCAGATTAGACTCCCATATTACCAACTCTTTCAGCTTTGGATAGAAAGCGCACGGATCTGCAAGATGGGCCGCTTGTAATTTATGGCTTTGGCTTCATTTGTGGTTTCAGCTTTAAGAGTGATAAAAATGGCAGAGCTGGAGATTAGAAATGCATAAGGATTAATGGAGGCTATTTAAGGACCATCTACCCAGAGCTGGGAGACGGGGCCACATTTTTCCATTCTGAAAACAGGAAGTGGAAAAATCCATGGATTATACCCAATATGACTGTGTAGTGTAGTTCAATCATAACAGCTGGTGTTACAACACAGATCTGAGACCAGTGAAAGCTTTTCAGTCATTTCTAAAATGTGGTTGTTGTATGTTGATCAATTATTAGTCGATTATCAATAATCAGTGCAGATTAATCAGGGTAATGAATCCTTTTTGTCTGCTGGAAATGTCTATGTCTACAGTATGCAAATGATAGTGCTGTTAAATTTACTTTGGTTTAAGTTTTCTGCTGTACAGTCAAATTTCTTCTTGTCGTCTTGGCCTGCAAACCCTCTTTTTGAGTCTCCATGTGTTATTTAATTTGATTTACATTTCCTTCTCCACATTCTGGCTCTAGTTATACAGAGTTCCTGTAACTCAGCTAGTAGTGCATGATGTTGCCAAAACCAAGGTCATGGGTTCAAATCCCAAGGAGCTCATTGGCTGATTAAATATTAACCTAAACGCACTATAAAGGCTTTGAATGTAAAGGTCTACTAAATGTATATTCTTATGTATGTTTTCTTCCTCCATATGGAACAAATATACTGCATATAAATCTCTCAGAATCATCATCAACAGATCAACACATAGTGGTTTATCATAACAGGATTAAACAGCCAAGAAAATTATATGGACTTTTCCAACATGCTCAACAACAATAGAGAATAACTTGACATCCCAAAAACAAAAAATTTAACATTTCTGATATACCTGAAAACAGGGCCTTATTAAACGGACTGTTTTCTTACCTTGTGCATTGTGTGATTCAGGAGCGGGAAGCACAGCAGTAAGGTGACTAATTAGGTAACTTTACAATAACAAGTCCCAGCGACAGGAAGGAAATTTCCGGTGCTGATCCCGCTGCGGATCACAGCTCTGAAAGCAAAGAGAAGAATTAATGGCTGCGCTTAATGGGCGCTGTGTGGAGAAGCGAGCAGACGTGATTGTTTAGAATGCATTTGATTTGTTTGACCTATTTGTATGGTAGAAAAATACAGGAAGTACACCTGTATTTTTCACACCTGGGGTTAAAGAATTGATGCAAATTAATCTTTTTATCATTTTTTTATAAACACAGATATATGCCAAGTACATATACAGATACATATCCTGTACGTACACATTACCACTAAGAAATCAATATGAGCAATCAATATGAGAAAAATAACACACCAAAGCATGTTTTACACTAACCAGGGCCATGTATATATTGTAACATCATGCTCTGGGTCACCACAATATACACACACACATAACACACAGAGAGAGAGAGAGAGAGACAGAGAGACACAGAGAGACACAGAGAGAGAGAATGCACTTCAGTTTCTCTGGATAACAAGACCTTTTCAATGTAATCTAATAGTTTTATCATTCTGCCAGTTCCAGGTTGGCAAACAAAACAATCATATTTGTCTGTCCTATGCCTGCCAATCAGTCCTGGAGCGTGGAGCTCTCAGCAGGGTAAAGCTCTGTCTGTGGGGATGTGTTACCAGAATCCCTGCTGAAGAGGATGTGGGAAGATCCAGCAGCTGTGAACCCGATGGCCCTGCCAAGCACCGCCAGCCAAGGAACCAGATGTGCAACCCAGTAAAACTCATATTTGAAATGACGGGCAGACAGATGGGCGGGACTGCGGGTGTCTGAAGAGATGTGTTCATGAGATCGGCTGTCAAACCACAGAAAAGGGAGAACGATGCATTTATTGACATTTTCATTAGTTTGTGAGTCAGTATAGAATGCGCATCCTTCATCCTTCAAGGCTGAAATTACATGCAAATCATGGCATAACAGTGTTTCACCAAACGTTAAACAGATGTAAGTCATTTAAATACTGTAAGTCATTCAATTTCTCTTAATGTGCTATTATAGAATTTAGAATAAGTACTTTGTAAAATGTCATCATTTTGTGGTGTGTGTGTGTGTGTGTGTGTGTGTGTGTGTGTGTGTGTGTGTGTGTGTGTGTGTTGCTATGCATATTTGTCCTGACACAACCCTCTCTCTGTTTCTCCTCATTTGGTCCACAAGGTTTTGATTATGAAGAATTGCTCCTGGGACTCCTTAGAGACCAGAATAGACAAACAGAAAGAAAAAACAGGCTTTAAGGTTGTGGATGTATAATTTATTCCATAGATCTAAATCAGTAATTTATTCTTACAAGAACAATAGAGTTGTATTGTGCTTTTGGAATGAGATAATTGGAAATTGCTTGTTAAAATGTGGCTCTTCGTAGTCTATGGAATGTGACTGTAATTGTTTAAGTGTATCATGCCTTTAGTTTTAACTTGGGTTTACGAGTAAATGTTGCCACCTAGTGGTCATCGAGAACAATTACAGTGGCCAATATCATGAAAATTTGGGTTATGGTTCGAATGCTGCAGAAAAAATCTGACTGGTTGTCAAGGTAAAATTTAGTCACATGACCTTGGTCACTTTTGGAAAATAACAATAATGACTTTAATAATAAATCTTTATCATATACAAAAACAATAGTTTACAATTCACTTTAAAGAGGGGAAAACTAGCCAGTGATTATGGCAAAAATAAACTTGGGTGACAATAAACTCAGATTGGGTGATCTGGGCAACTGGAACAGGTTATGTAACCAGTTACCATATTAATGTTCACTATCCTGATTAGTATGTGGCTATATTGTGATCATAAAATACAGTACAAACTCATATTAATATGGGAAATTACAGTGTGGTAATACATACTGTACAATATCAGTCATATAATTCAATAGGTCTGAGCAATATCAGTGACAAACATCTTATTAAAAGCTTTGACAGTTATAAACCATGAATAAAACTATACTTTAAAAAACACACACACAAACCTCTTTTGTTGCAAAATAATGTAGTTTGCTAAAGTTGATTCAAATGCAGTAGTAGCTTTATAAATATCAAAGATCAGATTTTATAAGACCATTTTTTTAATAAACCCTGAGAAATGTAGAGTGATCACTCAAACCACTGACTGGACTGACACCAGAACAGAACATTCCACAATACAGCACACGTGTGTCTTTAGTGAGATTAATAACAGGTCTGAGCTGTAAAGATCGATTCTGGGAGAAATTTACGATTATGGATTAGTCTGGTATTTGAGGCTAAACGTTCCAGTCAATGAAATTTACAAGTACTGCTGCGTTAAACATCTCTTGAGCTTGATATCATTCATCACCAGACAAGGTAAAACACTATTACAACATTTAGTAACATGCCTAAGAAAGTGTTTGTTAAATATATTAGCGCTGTGCTGTAAACAATAGCCATGTTATCACAGAGGCGTCTGGCACTGATATGTGGCCCACAGGTGCAAGTTTGCAGTTTGTACTATTCTAATAGCTTGAAGTGAAACACTGAGAACATCTGTGAACACTTATGGGTCAACAGCCCTGTTTTCATCAGACTGATAATGCTAGTCACAGAGATTTACTCTGACACACTGTGGCCAGTCATCTGGCTCTTCTCTGCTGAACCACGATGGTTCCAGCCACAACATCATACACAGTTCTATTGTGCTGGAAGAAGAGCAGCGTGATGAAGACTGGAAACAGGAAGGCGATGGAGAAGTTTTTGTTCAAAGCTCGAACTGTGGAGCTGCAAAATAAAAAAAAAAAAACTTTGTCATAATGTATATCGTCACAACATACAGTGGGGTCCACAGTCCTGTTCCAAACCTGTTTTTCTTCTGTGGAACACAAAAGATGATATTTTGAGAAATGTCTCAGCAGTTTTGCATTTGTACAATGAAAGTAAATGTGTGCCACAGTTATTATGCTTCAAAATTTCATTTTAAAATATCTTCCAAAAAAAAGTTAAACAGGTTTTGAAACACTTCAGTTAAATTAGTCATGATGCAGGTTCTAACAAACAGGCTAGAATTGGAGACTCCAAAAACATTAACGATTTAATCCAAGAAACAGGGAAGACCGTGCAGACAAGGTAACACACAACATCACAATATAAACACAGACAAACAAACTCAAACAGGCAACGGTTTAAATACATGAATAATAAGGAATACAGGACACACAGGTGATACAGGTCAAGCTAAACAAGGACAGGAACTCCAAATAAGGACAGACATGGAACAAACCAACATGACAGTTCAAACAGGGGTGTTACAGTTTAATGATGAAGAATCTAAAAGATGGAAGAAATTATATTTGTGGTCTTTATCTTTTGGACCAAATGGCATGAAATTCTTAATGTATGTCCAATATTTAACTCACGCAGATAAGCTGACATTTGAAGCCGGTACCACCAAAACGCGACTGGGCTGCACCAGGACTATTGAGTCACACGTGACGACTCGCAATCCAAGCAGGAACTTGCCTGGAGTGGCACCTCCAGCTCCCCAAATACAGATGATCTTCAGACATCATTTAAAACATACCAGCACTACATTAACATTGCTGCTCAATGATTGGCTGAAAATTCAGATCACAGATCTAAGCAGATTTTACTCACTTCATAAACACACACTAAAACTCTGTATGCTAAAGCCACAGCCATCATCTTCTGAAGATCTTCCAATGACGTGTTCTCATCAATCTCTTCCACTATAAACTGCATCATGAATTTGGAAATATCTCTGTATGGAAAATCAAATTATTTATTGCTATTCCAGATCCATTTAGTTACACTTATAAAACTCTACAGCATACTTCATCCCACTGAGATGCATGATCCACAGGGCTATGGTTGCCTTCACACAAAAGAGAATAAAAAAATCCACAGATTCAGCCAGGAATCTCCGTAAAAGGGAGGGGATGGTGAACTCTCTACCTGAAAGATGAACAGAATTAGGTTAGTACATTTTGTTCATGGAGTCTCAGAATTGTTAACACTGAATTTACTGTGGTAATTGGCAGATCTCAGCTATACCATTCAGAAGAAGCTATAATGGTAGAATGGTAACAGTATACAGTGATATATACAATTGAGTTCAAAACACTGCTAGTGAAAAAAGTGAATATCTTTTAAAACATTACTTATATTATCATCATTACAGTTATAGGTTAATGTCTCTCTGTGTGCAAAATGTAATATTCCACATTATTTTATTCTGTACATCATTTGTTCCTGTTTGCTTCAAACAAAGCAAAAACTGTGACCTTTTAAACAGTGGCATTAACATGACTGATGAAGAATAAACAGACTGTAACAATAAATAAACAAAACACACATTAGCCTAAATGGTAGGGAAAAATATTAATGGATCTATTTCTCAAGACAGCAGAAAGCATCTATTTGTTTATCCGCAGAAAACATTTGATGGTTACCTGCAGGCGCGTGTGCTGGTCTTCTGTCCGCCGGTATCGCTGTTTGGTCGGTGTTGGATGTGGCGCCGCTGGGCGCTGGACTGACGGACCGCGGGCTGCTGATCTGCTGGTACCAGGCGGCGATGTCAGCGGCCGTCGCGTCAGATGAAGATGCGGACGCGCCGGATGTCTGACAGCCGGACTGAAGCGGAGGAAACAGCGGCGTGGACATGAACACCCAGCTCTGCCAGCTCGCATAGCCACAGTAATACCGCCACATCCATTCCTGCAAATGCTTGCAGTACTCGGTCGTTGTCATCTTATCACCGTCATCGTTTCTATGACAGTTTTTGGCTGTTTGTTCCTCTGTATTCTTTGCTGTCATTGTTAATTTATTTACAAATGTTATTCAG
The DNA here is from genome assembly GCA_036877545.1 of Yasuhikotakia modesta. Taxonomy (NCBI): domain Eukaryota; kingdom Metazoa; phylum Chordata; class Actinopteri; order Cypriniformes; family Botiidae; genus Yasuhikotakia; species Yasuhikotakia modesta. The sequence goes on from JBAJNP010001238.1 coordinate 21,349, forward strand.
ACTTCTGCTTTTTTAAAGAGGCTTAAGACACAGTCACGATAATTCCTTAAAGCCGGAAGATTCCTGTTGGCTACGCTTTACTTCCTGTTATGGTTCCAGCAGGAACTATTACATGAATATTTATTTAATTAATATATATAATGAAAGATTAATGAAGATTATTAATGTGCTGTTATTATTACTAATAGTATTAGCAGTGGTGCTAGCAGTATTTAAATCATTCAGAATTAACATTATATACAGTACAGGACTAAATCTAATTCTACACAAATACAATAGGCTACATTAATAGTTGAAATAGTTACAATGCAATACAAACAATGCGACGTAAGTTATTCACCTCATTTACACACTGAAAGTCATAATAAAAGTGCCACATAATAACATTTACATTACATTTGTGCTGGAAACCAACTTTCTCCCCAGTGGTAAACCTGTCAGGTTGTCTTTATGTTCTCCTGTTCTACTTTAAAAACCACTGTTCATTCTTATCTTCAATAACACTGTTCACTTCTTATCTTCTCACTGTTTTTATAAAGCACCACATGGTGTCGCCAAAGTATTTCACATATTTGTTTGGTGAACTTCAGAATGTAACTAATCTAGTTGAATAGAGTTGTATGTAATGAACTCTATAGGATAAACGTGATATTGCAGTTTCTCTAACCTAACATTTCTGACAACATAGAATTTATGTATTTATGTGGGTAATAAAATGGATATTTTTAATCAGCCCTAAATTTCTGAGATGTGCATGATGTTTAAACATCCACATGTCAATGCAAAAGGGTCAGAACTACTTGCTATTAAACTGTCCACTGTGAACAACTTGTTTAGTCTATGTCTGCTTGTTGCGGTTCCAGATGTTAAAGGCCTGTCATATATGTAACTATGTTGCTCTCATTCTCCATTGGTGTTGTATTTGCTGACTGTGCTGCTCTGGGACTGTGAGTGAGGTCTCGCTGGCCTACTGACTGTGCTGCCTTCTGAATAGAAGCCCCCAGGCGGAACAGAATCGCCCCTTGTGAAGCTGATTGTTTCTGACAGGAAGTGAGGTGGCTTGCTCAGAAATAATCAGGGTGAAATAAAAGCTGCATCTATCCAATGCTGACATTGAACCTGCCAATGGCTGAGGATTAGGGGCGAGGTTTGTGAATGTGTCTGTCTGATGTCGATACACAGATAATCACAGTATCTGTACAGTTTGGCCCTTCAAAGGGTTACAATAACAACAAACACACAGAACAACACAATGCAAGAATTAACAAAGCCAGAATTAACAATTCTCCAATTTACTGTCTTACATGAACTTTGTTAGACTTGAGATTGCGTCAACAACCGAAGACTGCGTAACCTTGGAGGGAAACAGAATTGTCAGTCCTCATTTGACCTTTGTGATTCACCGTGTGAAAACATTTGTTTGACGGCCTTTGTGAAAAGATTGCCACAATTAGGAAACATTATGGTCTGTTAAAGGTTGATTCGTCTTCAGTGTTGTCACACCCTCACACTGTCTTTTTTCACAAGCATTTCCCTGAGGGTTGAGTCGACTGTCCTGCAGGTAGAAACAGTCAGAAACACACCTTCTCTTCAGACAAGATCTGTTAATGGAAGTGTTATTTCCATTAACCGACGATTCTAATTATCATAGACTGTTGTTATCAAAAGAAAAGACAATTTTAAGTGCCGCTTGCCAAGACAAGCACACAACTAATGCAACAGAAATAAATGCTAGTCCAAATTAACGTGTTTTTTATAGGAAGGTGTGTTATTGATTTTCTAAACACATGACAGATGATTTTCACAAGGCCAGTGATTAAAAAATCCCAAGTCTATGGAGGAACTAAGCCATGAGAAACACAAGATCATAGAGACTTGAGATTCTCTTGGCCAGGAAACAGCTACCTAGCAACATCCACATAGCAACACCCTGGCAACCACATAGCAACCCTCCAGCAGCCATCCTCAACACCACTTAAAATATAAAACCTTTATAATTTTAGTAAATATTAATGTAATTTTGAACACAATTTGGTTTAAGGGAAATTAGAATATCTATGGTTTTATAATGGCCTTGAAAATGTCAAACAGCAAAATGCTGACATTAGCAAAATGCTGACAAAATGCTGGCATTTTCTTAGCTGACATTATGACTTCATCCAAACCTCTGCAATCTCTGCAAAGTTTTTTTCTGTGTGTGGTTTATATTGCCTTACATCTGTGTTAATGGTAAGAAGGCAAAACAAGGAAATATGTGTAAATGTTACTGAATCAGGGTGCAGGAAATCATGTGATGTCAACTCATAGTGAGACTGCTGGGAAAGTCATTTAGGGACTTTGGAAAGTTAATATGTTGAAAATAAACTTTTATTATGTAACAATACACTGGCAGCTTCTAACTGAAACTACTTTTTTCTTACCTTTTAATCAATCATCAATATTTCAGGATCAATTATATCTGAATAAATAATGGAATAAATATTTTAGTTTTTCTTATAACTCACATCTTATTCAAAGTTTCAATAGCAAAAATATTCCCTTAGCCTCATTATTATTTTTAAATGGCCCTGAATAGTAACCAGTGAAGTTTTTTATTTCACATAGTTCCTTAACAGCATAAACAACAATTGATCTTAATGCTGTTTAAAATAGTCTGAGATGAATATACACTCTGTCACATCAGACATGCCAACTTTCCAAAAGGATTTCGTGTCAACCAGCCATACATCAAAAATGAAAAAGGAAAAACAAATCGTCACCTTTTCTGCCACCGAACGCTGGCTGTTTATGTACTTTTGTGCCCCTCCTGAGATCTAAAGAACTTTTAAAAATCCCTTTTTAATAGGATTTGTAGCTATTTGTATTAGACACCAAGACCCCATTAAGTTAATTATGTCTGCTTCAATGAGCTTGGTGTCATGTGATCAGAGCAGATCAGAGACCCAATCAGAGCAACTCTAAGCCCTATATGTGGCCTGTCTGTCCAATCACATGAGCTACTTCCCCATTTGCTTTTCTAGATCAAAAGTTAGCCGTGGGAAAAGCCATGCAGCACTCCAGAACATTTGACCCACTGAAAATGTTTGTTTGCTGTACTTACAACTATGCAAGCCTTCAATTAAAAAGGTGCTTTGTATTCCAGATTTAGACAGTGTTTTGTCTACAGAGCAGCAATCACACAATATGTTAAGTTTGTCGTCTTTGTAATAAAATCACCCTAAGATGTGGCTTTGTCCTGATTTAACTCCAACTAAATGATCCAAAATACTATTTGTTGTTTCTGTAAATCTCTATCCCTCATGTATACAATATATATCCCCCAACTACGACCATGAGTGGTTTGTTTACAAGCAAGCACCAAGAAAAAGGTCACTGAATAACTTATTGCTTCCCTTTCCTGTCAGCTATCACAAACCTCTGTTATCTTCCCCAGCAGCATGTGGAAGCACGTGTTTTACAGCAATTAAATACTGTTCACAAAACTATTGTTATCCAAACTCATGCTCTTTTATATTCACTGTAATAAAAAAAACAAGCAGTATGTTAGTTTCACATGTCAGGTTCACCTACGTCTGCCCAACAGGAAAAACGCCTGTTTCTCTGTTTGACATGTATTGAAATTGATAAGTTGATAACAAAGACACTGACGGAAAATGTTTGGAGGCTCTTTAAGGATGGAAGCATTTCAAGGTCTTTTAATGTCAAAGGGTACGAGGACTGCCAGAGAACTGTGTGTAAAGCAGATGTAGACTCACAGTTCTGAGGGAGGATGGCTTATATGGGACTGAGGTTTAACTCCTACAGGCACATTGTCTTATCTAAGCTGTGATGATACAGTATGTTAGCCAAACAATATCCAACAGGAATTCCTTATCTAAATCCTCATCAGTTTCCAAATAAGATGATTCAAACCCTGAACTGAAGCCTGAAACAATATGCAAAATCTCAAGTTTAAACGGTTGTGCTCCAAAGATAAAAATGTTGTCTGTGTAGGTAGTATACAGAGGTAGAAGGCACAAATCTAATGTTTTCTCAACCTCCTGTCTACTAAAATGCTTTCAACTGATGTGATTTAAAGATGTAGATCCTTTGCTGTCTGTGATATCCCACAATCCTGTGCGTGTGGTCAGGTGGTTTATTAAAAAATACAATATGCCTGATGATGATGATTTGAAAGAAGTAAATCTTTCTAATAAATGGCATTTTACACAATTGAGAAACAAGAAGTGCTATTTATTTATATGTTTACTCTATTATTATATACAGCTTAAAAGAATTTAGTTCATTTAGAATGTAGCAGGGCATGACTAAGGGTTTAATATAAGGGTCTGTTATACTTGTAAAGCATTAAAGGCCTGCTGGATAAAGGATTGAGCTCTCAATGAGAATGACTATGAAGATTAAATTAAATGATGTCATACTGTTAGAACTGAGCCCTCAAGCATCTTGTGGTTGAACATTTGTGGCTATTTTGATGTGTTTTGATCACTCATCTTCAGCCTGAGATTACAGATCACATGCCCACACCAATCAAGAGGAGAAACCAGTTAAAACATCTCCATCCACAAAATGTGTGAAATGATGTCACACTTTCAGCCTGAACTTAACTGAAGTTAACTGTCACTGTTACACCTTTAAGCTCCAAACTGTGCTAAAGTTTATTAAACTTCACAAAGCATTATTAAACCAGTGAAGAACAATCTGAAAAATATAAGTCATTAAAGTCAGATCTAATAGTTAAAAGTTTGAAAGTTTGAATGTGCACATATGAATAAAACATGAGAACTAGATCTCAGCTTATGTTTTGCTTGAACTTTTGCTGTAAGGATTACATTTCAAATCAAAGACAGGTGATTTCATAACTGATATATTGCCACACAGTCTGTCTGCTTGATGTTACATCATCCATTCTTTCATTTCTGGACAAAAAGAGAAATATTTCTTGCATTTGCAGCCATTTCCCAAGACTAATAAAATACCATGTCAAATGTGTTTCCAGTGTGTCTTAAAATACATGATGGACATGAATTCTTTGGCCAGAGATGTCCGGCCTTCAGTGACCAATTCATCTCTTTGCGTTCCAACCAGGATTTGAAGCCCTGAATGCTGGTTGCATAGCAACAGGCTTCCCAGAAGCCCCCGCTGATATCAGTTGACTCACAGTAACCCTGATTCCCACCAGGCGACTACAGGCACATAAAAACCTTGCCAACAGGTTGATTTGTACATCACAGTATTGGGTTACTGTACACCCACTACTGTACTGGAATGATGAATTAAACCCCATAGGTCACGGTAGGTCTTGATAAGACAAATATGCTAAGTGACTATGCACAGGGCTGTGGTCTGATAACTGAGCTCTTGGTTTCTACTCATTGTGGTGTGTATAGGAGGTACTGTTGAATCTCAGTAACAGAGGAAGAGTCTGTATTGAAGTGTGAGGGACTGTAACCTTGGCACCAATGTCACGCACAGCCTGTTGGTTGTGTGACAGTATTGTCTGTATTGTCCAATGTTCCAAGGAAAGTGAGCGGAAGGGTGCGATCCCTGTACTGGAGCTTTTCAGATGTTACTCAGAGGATATGATATCATTCCTATAGTGTTATCTAGGCAAGCAAAACAGTCCCCAGGTCAACACAGTAGGACGGGACCCCTATGAATCAGTCAGATACACAACACCAAGACGTCCCGCAAGCTGTGCACACCCATAATGCAACACATAGACTTTAAAGCTGTGCGGCCTGTTCTTGTGCCACAAACATTAATGCTGAGGCTTTTTTCTATCAGAATTCCAACAATATAAATCAAACTCATCCCTTATTGGGTAACAATTTTTCATATTTACATATATTACATATAGGCACTTGGTAGATGCTTTTATAAGCGACTTGCAGTGTATTCAGGGTATATGCATTCTTGGAGAATTGAACCTTAACAGTAGTGTTGCCAGTTTCCATCCTCTACCAATTGAGTCACTCAGAATAGAAAAATGTAAGACTCTTCACCCATTTACTTCACAAACCTTTAGATGAAGTTTCAGGCAGATTTCCAGAGGCACATAAGTTAATAAAAGTGTTTATCCTTTTGTAAAGTAGCTATCATATTGGAAATTTTATTGTGGATTATTTCAATAATTTCTACATATAAAATTAATGATATTTGTCTTTAACTCACTCATTTCATCTCACTTGGCAACTGGGCCCAAATCACTTCCCATTAATTCTGTAATAGCAAACATGTAACCTGCGGTCTGTAATGTAACATCTCTGAGCTCCTGTGTTATTATGATAATAAACATCTTTTTATGACATAAATAATTCCATATTCTCTGCTCTTATGATCTCAGCATGAGTCTTTATCCACCACAGTAGAACTACAACTTATGCTATAATGTGTTCTGAATATAGAACATTATAGAATTTGATTAAATTGCAGAGATAATGGGTTTCCTGTACCACCTTCTACCCTATAAACTTTGTGCAGATTGGCTGACAGTAAAGTGCCCATAGGAAAATGCATTGTTTTTATTGAATGGAGTGTACAGAGAGAACTGGCCCATTACCCACCTGCTTCAGCTGTTTTTGCAGCCAATTACAATCAGGGTATCTCTACATTTTCCTGCTCTGGGAAAGCGGCCGTTGATGGAACATTCTTTGCTTTTTGTGTAGGTCAAAGGGAAAGAGTCTGTGGGGACTCGCTTGTGTTCCAGTTTAATTATGCATGCTAAAACTATGTTCATAAAGGGAAATGTTCTGCTGAAAGGTGGAAAGAAATACATATCCTTTGCAACCTTTGGCACAGTCCACTTAAAGAGTAGTTTTAACACCCTTGTTGTGTTGATCACAGGGCTACAGTGACTGTAGTCTGAGCACAGGGCACATAAGAGCCCTTCACATTTGTATAGGGCCATTTTGGGCAGTGAATTACTGTCCAAAATGAAGATACATGCTCAGCCCTTCATGCAGTGTGTTTAAAGCAAGCAGAAGGGTTTTAAAAAAGCATTTTATCACTGTTGTTTTTAATACATATATTATAATTATTGTACATTAAATGCTAATTGTTTAGCTATGTTCATAATGTGAATTAATATATAAGATTACTGTTTACTGGTTTTGTGCTTGTTTTAGACTCATGTAAATTTGCTGTGTTAACTGTTATAATACTGTAACATTAAGGGTTAACTACTAAAATGTTACAAATGTTGACACCTTTGGACAAAAACAAACCACAACTCGGCTGAAGGCAAATAAAAACAACTTTATTTAAAGCACTATGAAGACTGACAACAAATTTTAAAACAGTCAGCATGCAATTGCCTTGGAGTCAAAAATAAAATGATTTCCAGTAAATGATATGTCACTTTGGCTTTATGCTCATTGAACTGAGCCTAGGATCCTTAAATCCTGATTGGATAACATCATGCTTCCTTTACATATGTCCTTACAGCCACAACATCACCCATGGTGCATTTCTGCCAAAAGAAGGACATGAATAAATAAATTAGCTTACATATAACATGCTCGTCTGCATTATTTTATATATTATATTATTTCATAATATATTATTAAACATTACTTAAGATTATTAAGAATACAAAAACAGGTCTAAGTTAAGTCTTTAACAAACATAAAATACGTAACAGATAATGACACAAGTTATATTTTTATCTAAATCATATAAGCAGGTGTTTTGCATTTATTGTTTTATGTTTTTATAACATGTATTTTCGTGTTGATTCCTTACAGCTATCAACTTTCCATCCGCGATCTCCCTCTCTATCGTGGTCTCCTTGCCATCCCAGGTTTGTTTTTGCACGAGTTTTCCGTTCTCAAGGCTCATGACGGACTGGAGATAAAATGAGAAAAATCCATTAACTTTGTATCATAAAAGCTCAACGTTATATCATTGACATCCATTACAAACCGTAGTCTTTCTGTCATCTGCAGTGGTCTCCTCGAATGGCTCGTTGAGTTTGAATTTAATCTCAGTAGTTTTAAAGGTGCTCTGAGATTTCAAGCATATGAACCCTTGCTCATCCACACATAAGACCAGGTTTGGTTTGGTCCTGTTTCCCATCTGTCGGGTTGCGAAACCTACCCCTGAAATTGGCACCATGGTTAGAGTTTGTAACTATTACATTAATAATCATAAAAGTAAAGACATATAAAACTTGTATTATTCATAAATGATACTCATGCATGAAAACCATACCCAGTGCCTTCATGTACTCGTCAAAGTTTTCGCTGTTGATCATTTTCCATGTTCCCACGAATTTGTCAACCATTTTTCCACACGATGCAGTCCTGTATCACAAGCTATGGACTCAAGTTTGATCCGATGATCTCCGTCTCCTGACTGCGGAGTTTTTCAACAACTCCTACAGCACGTGCGTGACCACACAAGCCAATCAAATCATTACACGTCACTCTACGAGTTCCTCATCCTCCCACTCCGAAAAGTCGGGAAAGGTTCACATTTTTGGTAGCACAAGAATTATTCACGGTCAAGTAACATTTACTGGGACAGAGGACAACAATTACAAATGACTAAAAATACAACCTGTTTTTCCTGTGCTTACAACATGCCAAATAACCCTTTAATAAAAAGCATGTAATACGTTTCTGGCATTAAAATATGGAAAAACAACTTTTGTGAATCATATTATGCAATAAATGAATGGCGCACTAAATATACAATATTTTACTGGAAGCAAAAGTGACCCATACATTTGATTAAAATCAGATTAAAATTTCCACATAAATTGACATGAACAAAACTGAACAAGAAAAGCAATAAAGTTTAGGGTCAGTCCTGTTTCTGAATATCACATGAAAATACAGAGGCACGATTGGGGGGTGACACCATATTTTATCTGAATGCTTTATAGAAGAAAACAAAATAACAAACTCACAATTACAAGACAGATAACATTTTTATTGCACACAAATATAAATACATTAAGATTCTAGGATCTACTTTCTGTCCCCTGTTTTTGCTTGAGGGTCTTTAGAGCTGCAGCGGGTCTGTAGAGCTGTCAGCATTTCTTGAGTGGTTAATTTGGACCCCTTCATAATCAGTCTCTCTCCATCCACTGCAAAAGACCATCATCCATCATAAATGACATGACATGATAACTGGCATAACAATTCAAGCTTGACTTTAAATTTCACTCACAGAAGGTGATGTCAACTTTAGGCTCAGATCGGTCGTGTTTTACTTCTGTGACAACTTCACAGTTCATATTTGTCGATCTGGCTTTTTCAGAGCCGACCACAATGAGAAACTCTCTGTGGGACAGAAGCCGACAAATTGAAATAAACTTGGCAAAATCATTTCAATAAACATGTAATAATTTCATGGAAATATTTTTTTATTTTGACTTAAACTACTACAGTTAACCGTTTTTCATACAGGTCAAGTGGCCACCTTGCATTAAATACTTTATCCCAAACGTGGAAAAAATTTGTACTTTTAAGGGAAACATTCTCAGCCTGTCGCAAACACAACATTTTAACTGAGAGGGGCGCCAAAGGTTAATGTTAGTGGACAAAAGCAATTTCAAGACGGTCAAAATACGTCAATGATATGATCTGATCTTCCTCCGAGGCGGTACCACTAAAATGCTTAATAAACATTTTACATTTTGCTTAATAAACAAACATTTAACACAAACATAATAAGTTTGATATGTTAGTAAGTGTTAAATAAATAAAGTTTGTAACACTATTTGTTACAAGGGCCAGCTTATATTAGCTTATCTTCTTTTGTTAAAAGCCACATGCAATCCTGAGATAACTTGCTTTGAAAAACATAAGTATTGCCTATAAAGGCAAAAACGCTGATGTCTAAATAAATACAAATCCGCTTTCACTATGGCCATACGACTAACCTTACAAGACAAACTGTTACAGACCTTACACAAAACAAACCATGTTTATATGACCAAACAAACAAACCCAACTTTGATTAAAATACGTAATCTACATATGTGGGGTTTTCTTACCTTGTGGATCGGACATTAGACTCAAATGGGCAAAACTGTACAAATACTTTCTTAACAGTCTTTAACACCACGGCTCCCTTGGACGCAGCCATCTTTGTTCAAACGCCCTTTGACCTGCTGATGACGTATTGGGCCCGGATGACGACACGACGTATAAAACGTGTGTACGGCGTATAAAATCACATGAAATGTAAAAGCATTACATGTGTGGAAAATATCATCATATTCAAATTCACTGGCGCAACTGGAATGTTTAACAATACGATCTTGGATTTTTCCCAGAATTCAACTGGAAAAGGGGTTTATTTCACCACAATGAGTAAAATATCCAGAAGATGGCGTGAGTGGATCAATTGTTACATGACACTACCGTAGCTTTACCATCCATTTCATGTACAGTCAGTATCAAAGCACCATCGTATATAAATAAAGCAAATATAATATATAAAAACAAATATAAACATGTAATTATATCAGAATACAATAATATATAACCTATTCATATTTGTATATTATTTATTTAAAATAAAATGTTTATTCATTAATATTAAAATTGTTTGCAACTTCATATTATCGTCACCAAAATCAGCAAGATATTGTGAATTATCTTTGTGTTGCACATCTGTCCCTAAGTAAATGACTGCTGAACATTATGCTATGTGCATTTATCTTACACAACAAATCATAATGTTTCTGTTTTGAGGAACTAACTAACTACTGGACTATTTCTGGTGATGAGAAAAAAATCTTGTCACTGCTGTTTCACTCCCAGCTGTCATGGTTCTGAAAAAAGTATTTCCAGCACAACTAACCGCTGTACACTGTTGGTGTCACATTTAAAGTATATTTAGTCAGCAGGGTTAAAGACCAACAATGACAGTGAATACCACAGGGAATGGCTTTGTATTATCCAACTGAAGTAAACTACAAACAAACAATAAGATGGGGTCAGCTCTTTGGGACATGGGTCAAATGTTATACAATTGCTGTCATTTTCCCATGTGCTACAATTTTAGAAACTCCACAGGAAGTGAAACATGGGGTTTTCAGTTTTGAAAGCAGAGTAGCTCAGAGTGGGGCGTTTTCTTTCAGTTAAAGTACTGAATTCTAATAATATTACATAGAGAAATTACTGACTTAAGACATAAATGATGAATTAAGACACAAATGACAGACTTGTCAAAATGTGGACACAGGTATTGTTCAGTTCTGTGATTATCCAATTTCAGCTGAATTCTGAACTTCAGCTTCATTCTGAAAACAAAAAATTACTTTTTATTCTCTTAGTGTCAGTTTATCCCAAAGAATATTATTATATTATATAGTTAGAATAATATTATATAGAATATCATTTGTACTCAAGATAAGTTAAAAACTACCTTAGCATTGATGTATCCCCTGAATAAACAACAAACAACATTAATTTTACAGAATTTAGTTGTAATACGCTATATTTGTCATTTTGCATGTACCATTCCGCTGAAAATGCCTGAACACACTCATTTGCAAGTCGACCATACTTTGTTGCATTAACCACAAAACTACATATCCCGTGACTCATTGCGGTGCAACTTAACAATCGCCGCTGCGATCTGTCACTCCACCCCTCTACATCTTTGAAGTGTAGCGGAGGGTTGAAGGCTGGATAGAGTCAGAGCACCACCGGACCGGTATGTTGTGTTTGGCACACATCGCTGTGCGCACTGCAGTTCCTCAGACAAAATGAGTCTTTTTTGTTCTGTCTAAAATACGGCATGTGTTTCAGTGCTGAACCTGTGCTGATCATATAAACTCGAAATAGGACAACTGCTCATCTACGGATGGTCTCGGGTAAGTGTCCATTTAATACCAGCCCGTTACAATAGCTTGATGACTGGTAAAGTTGCGCAGAGAAAACATTGTCTGTAATAATAATGGATGTATATCCATTATATAGAGAAGTTCTATGCATTATCCCTACATGCATAGAACTTCTCGGATATATTGTAAATGCCGCTACACGTGTGACGGCAAAGCCGAACAAATCGCACTGCTGTAACCATATACAAAAAACTAGAAAACTCTACTGGCATAGAGATTGTATGGAATGTGCTTGACGCATATGATGGTGTTTTGATGGTTAGATATTAGCTTTGACACAGAGAGACGTGGGGCTACTGATCAACTGTTGATTTCCCAGTTCTGCAACTGTGCAAAAACAAATAACACGTGATTGACCATAAACAAGAATTTAGGAAACAGGCAAACAACAAGACAGTCAGGAACCATCTACCTTAGTGCAGCAATGCTTGATCTAACATTTGTAATAAATTCGTAAATTTAGGGTTAGTAGTTTATATAAGTGAGCTGGGAGTGTATTTATGTATTGATATCGAATAAAGACATTTGATTTGTAATGTAAATGTTTTATATATTATAAACAGTCTAGTTTTTCTAACAGTCTAAGATATTTTGCATGCACACTAAATCTAAATGAACTTTGCCTTTCAGTGTTTTACTGTGCATTTCCTGGTCAGAGTGGTGGTAAAAGGTTGATGCCCTTATGTGATAAACACATATCACACATAACTCATCATTACAGTAGATGTTTTCAGATGGTAATCTGTCTACAAGTCAGCAAATTGCATAAGTATCCATGCAGTGTAAATGTTCCCTCACTCAGCACAAATAAAGCTTATTGTGACACAAAAGAAGTATGTTTACAGACCATGTTGCTGGTTTAACTAAGATCACAACACATTGTTTTCTATTTATTAAAGAGGCATTTAACACAAAAACAGATTGATTAGATCTCAGGCACATTGTTGCTGTGAACAGAAAGGCTTTCGCTTTTATTACACAGATTGTGTTTTCCTGGTTGGCTAAGCTTAGTGTCTACACTTGTCCTTCACATCAGAATTAACTAGACCGATTTCACATTGGTAAGGCTTCACATTTGCCGAATCTAGAATTCATGGTATTCTGAAACTACTCAGAGCAGAACTACAGAGCAGGTTTGTTTTATTGTTGGAAGGTTGGACTTTTTTCTGGCCGTGGGGCTGTTTCTGAGAAACCAATGCAAATGAGCGCCAATGGAAAAAGAATTTTAAATTCAGGATGTATCAGTTACCACATTTTTTCGAGCATCGTAGAGTTTTGCTCATAAACGTCAAAGGAATGAGTAGGAGTGAAAGATAGAAGTTTGCCTCAAAGGTGTTGAATCGAAAATGTATGAGATCTGAGAACTAGTTTGAACTGTGAAGTTTAAACGTGTTTTTGCTATTCAGAAATGTCCGATTGGATTCATGGATGTTTCTACAGCTGTGGCTGGTATGTCTCTACAGAGACCTCCCCATCTTTGGGTTTCTGCTTTGGTGGTGGGGGGTGTTAAGTCCTGCCAAATGGCTTTGGGACACAGTGTGGCCACCACACTCTAATGGAACATAATCCTTTATACGTAAATGGGAGATTGTTGAGATTTATGTTATTGTTTAGCACTTGTTAGTCACTGCATTTAACTCCATTGCTAAGATACACCGCTAGAGGTTTAATGCTTGTAAGTTCAGTTATAAACCAGATGTTGTTTATGGTCACAGAGGAAAGATCTCAGCTCCTTTGATTCACACTTGATAATTCAGTTTTGATTCACGCTCTTTCATAACATAATCATCCACTTTAGTGATGAGTCATGTTGAAAACCTTATTATATATATATAATAGTCAAGAAAACAGGAAACACTTAAGGATATTTGTCTGTAAGGACTGAGAAAAATTTGGATACTCAAATTGGAAAAATATTATTTGGACCTTCAAACAGAAGGTAGAACAGATTTTAGAAATAGTAGCTATCAAACACTTGTTGACTAAACGGCTACAGAAAAAAACACGGCATCACACGCTAAATAACAGAAGGACACACTACCTGTCTGTCAAATTGTTCTGCACAAAACAAACTTGGATGAACCCATTGCCCTCTTGTTGCTAGGCGATGTGTGATAAATGGAAGCATGGATGCACAGATGTACAGGTGTCAGATGCCATGTGTTCTGCAAATCAAAGTCTCAAAAAAGAGACATTACTGCATTTTCTTACCCATGCTCTAATGTTCTGTTGGCTTGTCAGCATCATTGGTTTGTCAGCTTATAAATTATGATTTGAGTTGTTGCACAAATAGCAAATTAATACATATTATGGGATAAGAGAAAGTACTTTAACAAAAATTTCCCCTCTAACCTGAAATGCCAGTTAAAAGGATGAAGTATGTTCTATTGGTCCCAAGTAATGGGTCTGTAATATAATAGTATAAAACTTAAAGGACAAAAACCAGTGAAATGAAAACGTACAGTGAGAATTATTTAATAATGTTGATAAGAGCTATTGATTGACTCTGTGTGCTTTTAAACTCTCCCATAAAGCTGTTCTTGTGTTGATTCATTTCTCATGGCAGGCAGTTTACTAATGTTATGTCACTCTAATGTGACTTTGTATTAACAATACTTTATCAGTGAGCTATGCAAATGGAAAAGGCCAATTCAAATGACAGAATTTGCGAGCAGGATGCATTACTGAGAAGAGAAATGATTCCTGGAGTTACATTAGAATATAAGATTGATAAGACTTTGTGGTTTTGCATTCTAGATTACTCCACATTAACAAACAGGAAGAACACTAAATAAATACTAAGTGTTCATTTTACATTAACTACAGGACACAGCAAAATCCACCATAACCCAGTCAAAAAATCACAGTGTTATTTTAAAACCATGGCATATTGTAAATCCTCGCTTATATAATTGCTGTTTATCTGTACAGAAGTGCAATTGTGTCATTGTCATTACAGTGTTGGTGTACTGTACTGTACTGTATTTTGTTGGGAGTTACAAATAGCAGGTTGCCATTATAGATATAACAATTTTTGTTATAATGACTCTCATGACAGACAACTATACATTGTCTGCATTGAACATAAACAAATACTTTAAGTGTTCCTGTAGCTCAACAGGTAGAGCATTGCATTAGCAGTGCAAAGGTCGTGGGTTTGTTCCCAAGTACTGATAAAAATGTATACCTTGAATTCACTGTTAGCCACTTTGGATAAAGGTGTCTGGCAAATAAATAAATGTAAATGAAGGGTACAAAGTATAAACAAGGGAAGACAACTGCTGTCGCCATCAAAAACAAAATGAATTTAATCAGTATATCTAACACACATTCTGTGTTGTTTAAAAATGAAACGCTGGAATGTTGATGTTCCACTTTTTGTTTTTTGTGAAGCTGACAGTGTCAGCTGTTATCAGACATATTTGTGAGCAGGGCTTGTCTGATCTTGTCTCACGGTGTTATCAAACGACGGGGCATTAGCAATTTTCTCAGGATAGCAGGGTGGTACGTTTGATTGTTGTTTTGTTGACTGCAGTCGCTCACTCCACTTCGCCCAAATAGACATCGCTTCCGCCCTCTCATGTAAACAGCAAATTCAATTAAACCGAATGATCAGAGTGTCGTCGGGAAATGAAAGGTTTCTGGGGAGCGTGTATAATGTGACGCATCCGGCTCGCTTTGTGTGTCATTGGCCTCTGTCTGCTTGTGGGTGATAATGGTGTAGATAACTGGCCTATTAGAATAATCTCATATCTGCTTATGCTTTCAGTGCTGTGTATAAAGCCACAGGCAAAAATTTGGCTGTTTCTTAATTGGATTTACATGGTGTGTCCCTTCCACAGACTGTTTTTATGTTCATTGCATAATTTAGTTTCACAGGGACGATCGAAATAAACAAACAGGGCTTGTTTTGCCAAATAGGATTTTTAAAACTAGGGTTTTTTTAGACAATTTCTGTAAATTCAGTGCTTGTACAGCACTGACACATTGATTTTTTTTATTGATGACTATCTGCCAGGCAAAAACATCACAAGTGAAATTTATAAAAGTACTATTTCTGTAGCAAAAGTCCATTTCTGTAGCAAAGTATTGGAGACATTTTTAAAAACTCTACTAGAATGTTGAAAAATTCACATTAAAATGATTCAGACATTTGAATGACACTCGTGATCATTCTGTTCAGAAAGCACTGAATGTTTCATGTTTATAGATTGTCATTCAGAATCGCTGAATAGTTTAAATCTTCCAGATGATGATTGATTTCACAGGGAAGGTTTGAGACTGAATGTTGGATCTGTGGGGAAGCTGTGGAGCTGTGGTTTTACTTTGGCACGTTGCCTGTGAGTTTATAAAGCACACAGTGGGGTTCAGCCTCTCTGCCTCAGACCATTCAAGCTTGACCTCCCAGTTCCGGAAGCGGCGCTGAACAAAGCAGATTTGTTTATGAGAACTCAAAATGATGTGAAAGCGATTGCCCCTCCCCTACCTTATGCTTATGATGTCATTATGATGTCATCACGCATCAGGTGTGACGCTCATGTGCATGCAGAGATTGTGATGATGAGATTAAGGTGCCTGTGGGCTCTTATTAATAAATGCTCTTATTTAAGTCTTTATATAAGAAAACAAGTGTTTTTGCAGGTTATCCACAGTGTGAAGTCGAGTTTCTGATGTGCTGCTGAAATAGCAGAAATTTTAATGAAGGAAAACTGCGATGGAAAGCCTTTTGGCTCATCGATCCGCTTCATAAGCAGGGTTTGCATGAGTCGTGCGATTTACGCACGGTTGGTTTCTTAGTCCTGCGGGATGTAAACTTCCTGATCACTGTGATCTGTTGGTGGGCATCCTGCGTGGGCGGGGGGACGAGGGAGACTCCTTATTTTAAATGATACTGTAATTGTAATACCTCTATGCAGGCTGGACTTCTCTTAATAACTGACCCTCCCTATTTTTCTTCCTTTCGGAAATTTGCTGTTATCTACAGAGGGCATATTAATAAAAGGCCTTGAAAAACAATGGTGGACCAACAGAGAACAGCCCTAGCCATGACTTCAAAGCCCAACAGTGTTTTCTTGCCCTGGTACTTCACTCTGGAACGCCATTGGATCAACAGTAGGTTCTGGAACAGGAAGTGCAGGAGAGGTTGGCAGTGGTGTTGTCTGCTGGCTGGCTGTGGAATACCAAATACATTGGCTAGAATTAATGCAGAAAGGGACACTGAATAGGGAATGCAGTATAGTTGCTTAGCATTGCTGAAACTACATGTAGAAGTGAAATTATAAGTATCTTCCAGTGGTTACAAAGTGAGCAGACAGGCTTGCGGTTTATTGAGCTAAAGAGAACATTTTTAAAGAACTATTTGAAGAGACATTTCTCTCTCTGTTTGAAATCCTGGATTTTTTTCCCACACAGTTTTATTGCAAAGCATTCTGGGATTTCCTTATTTTGCGCAAGAAAAATGTAATGCTGCCTCAGAATGAGGTATCTGAGGGTCATTCACACACACAAACAGACACTGAAACAACAAATTGGAACAACAGCAAGGATCTCAAAACGCCTTGAACTGTTCTCAACATCACATGGCGCCACAATTGCATTGCTTAAGGTGCATGACAGCGACCATCTATCTTACAGGGTTAGCAGCCGTGCCTTAAAATGCTGTCCAGGTAGACAACTCTGTTTTCAAACAGTCCCACATGCAACTATGACTGGATGAAACCAGACTGCAGAATAATGTCATTTGCTCTGATATCAGTCCTGTAATACGATGAGGCCACATCACGTTCCTCTTCGCTTTCAAAGCATATGTCAAAGCAAGTCAATAACAGGAGCGTAATAGCACAGAACCATGATGCAATTAGAGCCATTACCCATGTTATTTTATTATTTGTTGCCACTCTGCTCATATCTGATGTTGTTTTCTGACAAAGTTAGTTAGACATTAACTCCCCATTCGAAACAAGAAGTTTTTGTAAGCAACGAGAAAAGGCACCGGGGGCTGTTTTTTTGCTAGCAGCAGACAATATGGAATTATGCTGCGTACGGCCCTGGACAATAGCTGGGGGCTGCATTGTAAACACATTGTGAATCACAAATGACAAACTTTGGCATTGGAACACCAATTTAAAAGACTGTGAGACGGGATCACAGTTTTGCATCGGTTTTGCTGCAAACCAAAGACATCACACAGTATTTGAAACAAGCTCCCGGTCGCAAATTCGGCTGCATGGAATGTCCGGGAAAGAGTCTTTCATTGTTGTTTTTGTGTGCAGGCTGATTAGTGTGACAGCCATTGCTCTGCAGACATTATTACAATGATAATAGCCTCAGTTTTGATGCTGTTTGCTCACCAAAATAATTACTGGTCATGCTTTAGATACGAGGATTATGGTAATTTATACCAATGTGACTGTGTGAATGGATAATACCCTATAACTCTACAGAATTAATCTATCTGCGTTTCTTATGCTTGTATGGAAGGATAATCTGTCCAGTGATAGTGGTGTTTGTGAGCGATCTCACAGCGCAGCCCTCAGTATGGCTCTTATAGACATATAGGAACTGAAAGAACTGCTGTTTTCTCCCACCTGCTGCTTGGTTTGAATGGATACTACACCATGTTTTATCACAACAGACGCCTTTAAAACTAGCTGATGTGAACTGTGTTGCCTGCAGAGGTACAGCTTTCTCAAAGGGTGCTTGATGTGGAAGCTTGAATCATTTTGTACCACAAAATATGCTGTTTAAAGCTTAGAGGGAATCATTTAAAAGCAAGTCAACCTGAAAGAAACAACATTAAGATGTTTTTTTGTGAAAAGTAGATTGATGTCCTTTAGATAATGCTGTTTTGTGATTGTTGTGAGCTGTTTTGAAATTCACTGTTGAAAGCTGTATTGTAAAAAGAGCTATGTGAATAAAGGTAACTTAACGTTTGTTAAGGGAAATATTATTGCTACATTATTATATGTAGCTCTTTTATAGCTCAGGAGATTTACTGAGATCTGAAGTCTCATTTCAGTATCAGCTTTAACTGAGATGTTTCTCTTAAAATTCCTTTAAAATAAAAACAGACACTCAGTGACAAGACTATTGTTGACATATAGTAAAAGTATGGGGTATATATTTTAGTATAGATAAAATAATTTGGTGAGCATAACTATTGGAATAAGTAGAAGATTAATTATTTCAAATTGAATAATTTCAGTAATTTTGGCAAATTTGAAAAGTCCATCTCTTTATTTTGTCTAGATGAACCCTGAAGCAGAAATAGGCACACAAATAACTGCTACTGCACAACAGAAGAAAACCTGAGAACCTATTGTTTTATAATCTGATGGGAACTTCAGGATGTTCCACCTGTTATATAAGCCACTAGTTTATATAAACACTAGTTTATGTGAAGTTTGATATTTGACATGTAATTATAAAAGAGACATTGAGAGGCAGAGACAGGAAGAAAGAGGAGGTGGGGTGTGTGTGTGTGTGAGAGAGAGAGAGAGAAAGAAAGGCAGGCAGGCTTTTTTTAAATATGAAGCAGCAAATGGAGAACAAATGGTAGTAACAGGAAGAGATCAGGGACAAGTAAAATGGAGTGAACTGTTGTGCTGAGGGCAGCGATTCAGGATGTACAGAGGGGAAATCCCAAAGCCCATCACTGAGAGAGAGAGAGAGAGAGAGAGAGAGAGAGAGGAGAGAAGAGAGAGAGAGTTTAAAATGTGAGGATGATATTTCACCCTCAAATCAATAGAAAGAAATGTTCAAAAATTCATGACACTTGCTTACTTACTGTACGAGTATTAAAATGATTATTACAGTAATGAATACAGTAGTGAATTCACTACAACTACAAGAAAAAATTGAATTACAAATCCAATATAGTGTAGTTTTTTCACAATGTCACAATTCAAAAAACTGAAAATATCCTACAAATAGGCTTCATTTCTTTTGATTTTGTGGTGGAATGTAACATGAACATGTTTTAATGAGAGCCACCCATTTTACTCTGGAATTTTTATGGCTTTCAGAAAAAAACATGACGTTCCGTTCTGGTATATATTTAATGACTGGCACCAGAGATACATTTTTGTTAATGTTGTGGAGGTCCTCAGACAGCACCGTATTGATTTTGGAAGCTTGTTAGTCTAGCCGCTTAAACAATGACAGTCCAGAAATTCCAACAGCCGTTCCTCCATTCCCCTTCATTTCCAATCACATTCCTCGGAATATCTGACAGGTCATTTGAGACTGTTTCTTTTCATCACCTGAGCACCTTCCAGGCAAGACGCCAGTACTATAAGCAGCCTGTGGCTGCAAAGCGTAGTTTATAAGTGAAGAATGAGATCTCAACACATGTAAATCTTCAGTTAAGCTGTCCGCCACGGTTTCTGTGAGACCTGTAAAAGCCATAAATGTCATTTTTTTCATTCTGACCCCCATTTGTCATTGGTAGAAACAAGCAGGACCCTACATCACACCCACACATACATATACAATAACACTCACTCCCCCATGACAAACAAAATTTCACCCCAGCTGTTCCTGCCCGTTTATCCGCCGCTGTGCAGAAATAATTGGTACAGAACGTTCCGGAGAGTGACTTTGCGACCAAATCTCAGCAAGAGCCATGAGGCCAGAGAGAGAAACAGACTTTCAAAACAGACGCTTCATGTTCCCTCCAAAACTGTGAATAAGGCTTTGTGGTTTGGACCGATGCTAAAATCTGTCACGTTACACTTGCTCTGTCTTTTCACTCTAACTATAAAGAAGCCGTCTTTTCAACAGAAAATATCTCACATCTTCACCAGACTGAAAGTTCAAGGTGAGTCAGATGCTATGAAACTTTACTGAGAATATTTTAGGGTGATTCATTAGCTGACAATTTTCATTCCACCATGTTTGTTCTGTTGTCCATTTATGTATAGCTGAGCCCTCTAATTATTTAGCCTGTCTGTGCAGAGATTCAAAGAGAACACAGAATTTTTTGGTGCCGTGACCCATGTGCTCTGTTTTTAATGCAGAGTTCTCTGAGCAGTTAGGTGCTCACTGTCTGCCAGATGGACACTCAGACTTAACATTCCCGACACCACTCATCACCCTGAAAAATTGCCCAGGATTTTGGCCAAAGGCTGGAAGGTTTGGGAATGTTTTACCCAAATAAACAGTCATTTGAAACTGTATGAATATTTAGCTTGGAAATAGTTTTGACGGATTCATAGTTTACAAAAGTTTGGGAATGAACCATAAATTTGTTCTGTTTTTAAACCTTAAATGTGTCCTTTTTTGTGGGAAGATCAAGTTATCCCATATTCAGTATAGAATTTAATTAAAAATGCAGTCAAACTTAAATAAACATAAATATATATATATATATTTATTTATATTTTATTTATATTTTGATTGCTTTGAGTTGCTTTGTTTATGTTGTTGGTGTGACTGTGGCAAAGTTTATGGGAAAATGATCAGGGCTGTCCATCCATTGCATGTTACTTCCTCTTTGTCAACACAGTCACACAGAGTGCCAGTGATTGGACGCAGATGTGGTGGCTAAAAATGGACATCTATAAAGTATTTGTACATTTATATGTTAGTTCTAGTTGAGGTGCATTGTGTTGCTGTACCTATTAAAGAATCAGTCAAACAGACTGAATCAAAGTAGTACATGCAACTTTTTTATAAGAGGTTAAGACTTGCACAGAACAGTCAGTTTCCTTAGATGACATCATAGAAGGGGGAGAGATTTACAGACAGGCCATCACTAGTGATTATAGCATCACAGCTCTAATGCCCTGTGTCATAATCATTAGTTTTCTGTCATCTTTACTGACCTTTCACAGAGGGTTAAAGAGACAAAGGGAGAGATGTGGAGTTTTGTATAAACTTTCTGGACAGCTGTGACAAGGAGAAATTGTCTCAATCTATGTTTAACACACAATGAGCCTCCTATCTAGAATTTTAATGCATTGTACATATTTCCAAACAATTGGCAGCATCGTTACGCAGCTTTAAAAGACACTTCATTCTGGTCAGATTCTAGAAGTATACATATTTCACAATCCCAGAATGCAACAGTTTCGTCTAATGTAACTGATGAGACTCTTAGCAAAACCTCAGGATTTGCAGTTGCTAGTGTACTAAGATTTTGAGTGTACTGCTTTCTTAAATTGAGCATGAAATATTATATGCAGGCATCACTTTAGAATTTTTGAATGACTTAAAATAGCTTGTTGAGTCTTTCTACTTATTGAAATTCAGCTTTGACAATTTTCTTTAGCAGTTTATATCCATTAACTAGCCATGGCTATTTCCAAAAGTCTGAAGAAGTCTTGCTTAGCAAATGAGAAAATGTTACTCTTTTTCATTCATTCATTCTCTCTCTTTTTCTCTCACTTTTTTTGTTGTTCACTTGCTCTTATGTTAAAGGATCCACATCAAAGGACTCTTGCAGTGTTTGTCGGCAGGTGTGTGGCTTTTATGTCTGCCTGGTTATTTTCTGTCATGATAATACCTCATGTGGTCTTCATTTAGTAAACCGTTGGGGTCTCACTTTTTAAATGAACAGAAAAAAGGAAAGTAGGTTAATACATCACTTGTTTAAAGGGCTGTTTTAACAGTCATGTGGTAGCCTCTGATGTTTGTATTAAATGCAAAAATCATTAAAAGGTTATTTATCAGCCCATGGTGTTTTTGTGAAGCGTATTTCAAATGTGTGTGTAAGACCTGCTTTTTTCCCTAGTTCTCGTAATCTAATTCTGATGAATACATAACAATTTATCACAGTAACTTTTACAAAAATCCTTTCAGCTAAACTCTTATTTTACAGTAAGTGAATGTTTCCATACTGATGAACTGATGAGCGGTTTGTGTCTAGAATCTAAAATTCCACAATAATTAATATTTCCCTCCAGCATTCTCTGATCCTGAAGGAATTCTAAACTCTATACAGGTTGAGGGAATGTACCACTTATCTGATTTGGGAATACCCAGCACCATTTAAAATCAATTGAGGTTAGTTAGAAGAAATAACAGCGTTAAAGAGAAAGCTGTTCTGCTTTTGGTTAGAACTTTCCTAATCAAAAATTGCGATTTGTGACAGTAGGATTTGGAAATACTTTAAATCAAAGTTTTACTGGAATCAGGTTACTGCTCAAAGCAGATTGTATTTTATGGTTTCAAGTCGCAGTGCGTGAAAACAGAAACTTTTTAAAAGGACCACGAAAACTGTTTAAACCGCAGATGAAACGGGAAGTTATAGTTCTCTTTTAAAACTACAGCTCAAATTTACAACATACTGAATGCTTTAATAGTCATTCTGTTGACAGTGAGGGTAAACGTTGACCTACTTGAGACCTCGCTTTCATAATCTTTTATTGACCTAAAAAACATCACATTGTCCAGCAGGCACATACATCATCTTAATCCATAACACATTAGGTGATTTTTAAGTTCAATCTAAATGTATGTGATATTTTAAATTCAGTTAATGCTTTGCTCCATAGGGTCACATTCCATACATTCCACATTAATGCCTTGGGAATAATGTTCTGAATTCCGCTTATATTCCTGTGGGGACCAACATTGGTCTATTTTAAGCCTGGAATCTTTCTGTGTTGCTGAACTTATGTTTCCTGTGGATGTGTGTGCTGGCTGGTTTATTTAATGTTGTTTTGGGTCCCAGGGCCGAGGCACTAGTCTTTAAAGAGTCACTGTAATACCCCATGGCGATGGCTTTAAAACTGGATTTGCTCTTTCTTTAATTATGAGGGGCTGTTTACAGCAGAGCCTCTGAAAGGAACGAATCCATCATCCTGTTTGTCGACTCCAGTGGGAGTCTGATCTGTATAAAGAGCTTTCTGAGAATGCCTCTGTGAGGAGCAGACATTTGCGTAGTGCCCTCTGTCACAGGTAGAAATACTGCAAACATTTGCTTGCAAAATTTCCCTTCCTATTTATTTTTAATGTGTGCTGTGTTCTAATATGAATTTATTGAACCTTTAAAAGTGACATTTGTCATTCTACAGATATCATCGGATGGGTGCCCCAAATTGTGCCTGACTTGCTGTGTGGTTCGGGGCCTTGTCAGTCTGTCAGGCACAAATTGGGGCACCTTCCTGCTAGGGGCATAAATGTCTGCGGCTAGCATCACCTTTTCGACCCTAAACCTACAGCGCTGGTTGTTCACATCTTTTAACTATGTATTTACTTGGTTCGCCTATGAACCCACCCTGACATTAAGACTGTTATTGTCCACATAGGATTGAGGTCAGAGCCCTCCAATGGATATTAGATTTTACAGCTTGAGAGGAGGGGAATATGAGAGCCATTATGGAACAGTTTTAACAGAATTATTAATGACCCCAAAGATTTGAGAGAAACATGTAATGTCAGCTACCGACAGCGATCTGGGAATCTGTTCTTCATCATATTTCATGTTAATGACTTTGGCTTTGACCGCCTGCTCAGATGACAAACTGATAGAGTGATCAGGCAGTATAAGCAACAGACATGATGGGCAATATGTCAGTGTTGAAGAATGGTGAGGGAGACAGATTAAGAGCAGTGTGTGTGTGTGTGTGTGTGCGTGTGTGTGTGCGTGTGTGTGCGTGTGTGTGTGTGTGTGTGTGTGCGTGTGTGTGTGAGCTTTACCAGTCCTGCTTTAAGCATCCAGGGGATTAATGCTGTGATGGAAGACATAAAAGCAGTCAATTGAGATGTAATTGCTGCTAATGGAAAGTGGTTTTCAAAACCTTTCTGGATGACTTCCAGCGCAAACACCAGGAGAACATGTGAGAGTTCATACGTGTGAAACAGGGTGACACTGGCTTTGTGTGGTCACACAGTTGCAAACAGAAACTAGATTTGCATTTGGAAATGGAAGCAAAAGAATAGCGTTCAGGTTTTAGGGGAGTTTAGGTTCTGCACAAACTCTGCATTTGAACTGCTTTGCTGTTCACATTGGAAAAATAAATAGATCCAATGTTAGCCATTCATTGGTGGAAATGCAATTTTAGTCAATGCAGAATTTTTAAAGTTTCTAAAATGTTTACAAACATCAAATACAGATGAGGCATTTAAAGCAAAAACTATTTATCAATTGAAAGTTTAAATGCACATTAAATGGTTAAGGCACAATTATTAACAGAACTAAAAAAATGATAATGTTGATGTTCATATCTTAATGATTTACTGTATTTAAGAAATGGCAACATTTCGCTCATTATGTCCTTGTTTCTATTTGTTACTATGGCAATGCTCATTACACCAGAAGAGATCCGTGTTCAGCTCTGTTGTTCCTGACAACAGAGGATTTAATTATCAATAAATGTTGTCAAAGAAAGTGGAGTTTCCAGCTTGTAATTATGGGTTGAACCGAGGCGTCAGAAGCTCATAATTATAGCAACACATCAAAAGCTTCACAAGCACTGAAGGCAAGAAAATGCTTCAATTATGCATCACATGAATATTCATTTACATCTCTGATTACTTTTGTTTAATACAATGAAACATGCATAGATGATGCGTATAAATGCCTCAATTTGTTTTATTAATATTTAATGTTACATTCATTTTTAAACAAGTACATCATGTTTTATCAATTATAACAAACGGCACTGCTAGTTAATTGGGGTGTGCGCTTAACCAGCTGCCATAAAAAAGCAGAGAAGGGTGTTAAAGTCTGCTTTTAAATGCAATGTTAACCACAGACAACTGAGCAACTTATAGACTCAAACTTGTCTACAGACTCAGCTTCACAGCTTGCTAATGTATTCTCCCGCTGAGGCGGAGTTTAGTGGGGCAGGGAGCCACTTTAATTGGTTCATTTCCATTCTGTTTCCAGACAGCTCTGTCGCCTCAGCCCTGCAGAATTGCTCCGTATTATGGATTCAACCCCATTATGATTCATGAAAGCTGTCATGAATACTGCTTTTGAAATGTTGCGCTTTACATGTACCTTGCATTACAAGTCAAATGTCAAAAAATGACAAAAAGGGAATAGTTTACCCTAAATATGAAAACTCTGTCATTATATTATTCAAGCCTGTTTCACTTAAAACCTGTAAGCTATGTTTTTCATTTTTTTTATCAACACAACAGGAGATTTCTAGAGTTTGCATGTGTTTATTTTTTAATTGAATCAAATAGTTGATTTATAAACAATATCATTTTCAGATTCTGACCTCTTAGTCACACACAGTTACATGTTTTTAGCAAAGTCATATATGCACTACTGTATTTTTTATACTGCTTTATGTGGTACATTTTTCAGAACTTTGCTGAATTATCACTGTATGGAATTTATATAGCAAAAATCCTGAAAAGAGGATGATGACAAGGATTATGAAACTGACAGAAATTTGTAGAAATGTCTCATATGCTATAAATACAGTACTAACAGGTACAACAGTACAGTACAACACTAACGGTGACAGAAACGGATTTTCATCATTGTGACCCTGTTTGTCTTTTAAACGACCCTTTATTCTACACTGATGAATCCACAAGGCTTCCATATTTCCCATATTTAGGGTGATGAAAGTTGCTTGCTGATGCATATTGTGGGCATATTGAGATAGGAATGAGAGAGAAAGAGACATCCGAACAAAAGCAATATGGATTCACAATGTAGTAGCTGCTGATAAATGGTGTGTTGGAAAGGTCATTGTAAACATCAGCAGAGTATGTGCTAAACCCCCTTTTGCACACGCACACACGTGCAACAGACACACACTTGTTTGACCAGCATCCCCCACCTCCATGGGTACTAAATCAAATAAATCAGGCAGAGGGGGGCGACAGTGTACCAAGGACCCCTTCCCCCACCTGTCCTCCTCTCATATCACATAAATACTGCAAACACCCTCTCAAAAACCACAAAGGAGGGTGGAAACCTTATATCCAGTTACTTTCATAGATTAACTGCAATAATATTCAGGCATAAGAGTCACAGGTTCTGCTGAAAGCTAACTAATAGTTAACCTTTTAATTTATAATAGTTGCTAAATGTTTGCTGATGTCATACCATTCTTTCCTGGACAATGTTTGTCTTAATATATGTTATTACAACAAACATACAGTTGTTACCAGAAACTGGAAATCTCTAATGAACAATACATACATGCAAGATATAGATTTGATATGTATTGGTTTGAGTGGAATTGAATGTGAACAGAGACTGCAGAGTTCTTCGAAGAGGAAACTAGCATTTGGCTAGGCAGAAAATATAGGTTGTTTGGGTAAAATAGCATTTTAGCATTATATAAAACATATGACCATTTGATCTTTTTCCAATACATACATGAGCCTTTTATATAGTTGAAATTTGATGTACTTATGATCATTAGATTCCTTGTTTGATCATACTGTTAATGTAAAATGAATTATTAACTTGAATATATAGAAAGGTGTAAGAAATCATTTGAGATTTCTTAGGAACCCAGTTTATCATCTTACTTGCAGTGTAACGTCAGACAAATGAGAGGTTGTGGTGAATGAGTGCATGTTAAGGGCTGGGTTGCGTCTATATAATCCAGACCTCAGCTGAGTGTACAGCCAGCTTTTAATAAATCCATTTGCTGTTGCTGGACTCAAGAGCCCTTATGAAGGAACCTGATATTCCCATGTCAATTTGTCCATTCTCTTCCTTATGCCCTGCATTAAAACCTCATTGCCCTGCAGTAACCTCTCTGATAGGCTGAGGGTCAGGACTTGTGACCGGGTGTGGTCATGGGCATGTCTAAGGTGATGATGATGATACAGGTTGTGTGTGCATTGTGTTTAATCCCTTAAAGACAATATACTTGTGCCTTCACTGCAGAGCAGAATGAGGGGCAGGGGCTGCTGTCATACTGAGCATTAATCCCTTTATCTGCACAGCGATGCCTCTCAGTGGAGCTCCAATGTCAGACACCAAAGTTATCGGCCTGTCTGTCAGTCTAGAATATATGAGCTCTCATTGGGAGGCATGCGCAGCCTGTTAATCCAATAATTATTGTCATACTATAAGAAATATTTCACCCTTTTGCTGTCAATTCAGTGTTTAAGTTGATTAAAGCGTTGCTTTATTTACAAAGTCTATGGATATAATTATATGTATTTCTATATTCACATTCATATATATATATGTATACATGTGTATATTTATGTGTGTGTGTGTGTGTGTGTGTATAAATGATGCATGAAAAGCTAATGGCAAACATCTCCTCAGAAAGCTGCATGACTTTTAAGGTGTCAGTCAAATATATCTATAGCACACATAATACAGGAAGTGTAATCCTAATACTAACATAAATCTCTTACCCTAAGCATGGTGACTGTGGCTTATACAGTAAAAACAGAAAAATGACTCAGTTGCTTCATAAAGGAATGTTAGGATTGTATGTCTCACGCCATATAAAACAAGAGACTGGGAAAGCCATTTGATGGGGAAAATGTGTTTGGGAAAGCTGTAGTCCTGGACCCTGTCGAGCAACTGTTGCCCTTGGCAACAAACGAGGAGCAAGCCATTGGTCACTTGGTTGCCTGGACTACTGATGGTCTTACAGGCAAGCTCTAAATTTGTATCTAGATTTTATGTGTCCATGTCAACAAATCTACAGGATCTGGCTAAACATTCTTAGGGATGGATATTGGACTTGAACTCACTTTATAGTCATAGACATGCACACAGGAAAAACTTTCCTCCCAGGGGGTCACAAAGTTTGTGGAAAAGCACAGCTGGATGAGAACGTATCCGGTGATGTATTCCCACACGAGCGCCAGCGGCGTCTCTGGAATAAATAATTACATTGGAGTGGGAGCAGTGCAGTGAGGAATTTGAGGATGCTCTGTTATCATGAGTTTTTCTGCTAACAGAAGCTTTCATAATAACTCATTTGCAGACAAGGGAAGATCTCGCTCTAAAAAAAGAACATTGTAATACTGCGGTATTTTGCAACCCCTTGTGGAAAAGCTGATATTCTGCGTACCCTAAAATTACTTGCAGCAGGAGCCAAATAGGACAGCACAGCTTCTAAAGATTTGCAACGGTTTCACAGCTTTTCTCTGGCTGTGTGGCTATTCTCTCCTCTGGACAGAGGGCTTGATGTCATCTGTTATTCTGTATTGTCCAATCAGATACTTTTTAGAATGAGAATGTTCCCCAATTTCCACCTGCAACTGTCTAGTAAATAACTAGCAAGCAAAATGTGGTTTATGTTTGTCATATAACTAAAGTCCTGTGGCAACTAAAATAAAAAGACTTTTGATTTACCCTATCCAATCACCATGTTTCAATTCAGGTAACAGCGAAAACATAGAAGTTTATGGGGTTGTTTAAAATCGAATGTAGGACCTCTTCCAAATAGTCAAAATCCGTTAAACACAACAGCTAGTCTAACCCTAGAAAGTCTGGACATGACCCAACACCCCACCCCCCCCACACACACACAATTCATAGAGAGCAAAAGAGAAGGGCGACCATCTTGTGTCTGGGTGAGAACAGAAGGCTGAGAAAACAGGCCAGTGTGTTTTGTCCAGGGCTAAAGAAAAACTGATCCTCGCTGTATTCACATTCCTGAGATGAACACACCTCCCAGGATAAGATAATAGCGTCGCAGGCAGCTAATGAACCGTGTGCGGCCTCATTATGAGCAGTCCTGAGGGCGGAGCAACTGTAAATCATTTCCCCGGGGCAATGATTGTCATTTGTGCCTCACAGCAAACAACTAACCAATCAGCAAGCTCCTAGCCCAACACATGCCACAGGGCCTTCTAATTAAAACAACCATGTTTGATCAACCGAATTCGTGTCTCTATGGCAACAGCACTCATCCCATGGGTTAATCAGCTGGTATGTAAATTGATCCCCTGTTGGGATGCATATAAAGGGATCTTGCGGTGGTCTTCACCAATGCCCCCACTAATAATCTGTGTCAGATAGTCTACAATCACATCCTAGGGGCTGTGATAAAACAATGTCCATGGAAGTGTCTGTTTGGCTTTGAGATGTTTCTTAGAAATGAAACAGTTGTTTAAAGAAGGCACATTTCTCTACAAAAGACCACGAGTTATGAAACAACCATCCCAGTGTGTTGGAGTGTGTAGGCAACAGCTGTCCCCTCTGTTCTTCCACAGATAGAGTGATTAAATTCCAGAATGACATCCCATTACTGTCCGTCTCTGGAGACGCTGTCATTTCCTACTGCATGTAACATTTGTTGGCCCTTTCCGACCACCATCAGAGTTTGTACAGTGGTGATTAATTATTATCTTGGAAAATAATATTTAGCCTTTTTATTCAGTTTTGTGTGTCTTAAATGTCTTTAACTGTTAGCAGTGAGATTACTAATTAGTGGAGAAAAATTATAGTTTATATGTTTGGGTTGACTTGTTATACTGAAAATCGTGTTGCATCGTGGGAAATTGTACTTAGCACAGTGGACTGGTTTGCATACTTCTCATTTTAGCAAACACTGTAGGTCATCCATTCTCTGCATACTTGCAGTATGTTGAATATAGTCTCTTGTAGACCAACACATACACAAACACTAGTCCACTAGAAGATCCTTTGATGCATTGTTTTACTCATGAAAACACCCACAACTAAATTAAMMCTGTAAAAATGGTGTTTTATGGTGTTTTTAAGACCACAAMTAAAGTTCAAACCAAGAAGTGGTAAAAAAAAAAGCAGTAAATTGTTTCACATCAGGGTATTTTTTTAAGTGTGTGTGTGTGAGTGTGCAAACATTGGGATTTTGTGTGTTTAGAAGATTTTTGCAATCTCACCTCCCCCTTCTCCTCTTTAATTCAACCTTTCTTCCCGGTACCCCTTTTCTTGGCTAAGTTAAAGGAGTGAAGGCTTGGCTTACTTGGATGTCGGTCCAGAAAGCTGTCTCATTTGTTTGCCCACTCTCTCATACACACAAATACACTCACACTGTAGTCAAACCTGAGGAGATAAAGGACTCTCTGCCAGTTTGGGTAAATAAATTTGAAGGACAGCATAGGAGATGGACAAAAACACACTGTATTTTTAAAATAAACAGAAATCAAATTATCCTCCCACAGTGGAGGAGATAAACATTCAGGTTCTAATCAAGCAGGACAAAACGATTAGCATTGTGTGCTTCAGAAAGTTCTGGAGATTTGCAGACGCGGCTGCATTGTTTTAAAATGCTGAGCACATTCAGCCGTGACCGATGAACACTGACATGTTGCCACAGTTACAGGGAGCTTCTCAGATTATTCCTGACCTTTATCTCATACTTCAACACATTTAGCTCAGCGCTAATTCATTGAACTGTGTTGACAATGGCGACCCCACAATATTCCAGGCGGCCCATCTGAATGTCACGCTGAGGCTTACGTGCTTTTAAGCAGATGTTTGGGGCATGCTCATGCTGAGAGACTCATGAGAACTGCCATGGGGTGAGAGCAGAGCAGGCAATGATCCATAAATCTCATCAGAGCCTGAATTCCTGGATTTTCCATGTCACCGAATCAAATTGAAGATGCTTCTGTTTGCTTAGTTTTGGAGATCATTTCTACTGCATTGTGATATTGGCGTTTGTGATCTGCCATTTATAACTTAGACTGTATGTGATGATAAGTAACAGTCACACGTCACAGTGTTCAGCACAACATGTTGTGTAGTAAAATGTGTGAGAACTGTGTTACTGAATCTCATGGCCTCTTCTCTCTCTTTTTGTTTCCCTCAGGCAACAATCACCAGAGCCAAACAACTGTTCAGGTAGGACTTGTTTGTCATTTTTGGTGCTGGAAACTGTGCAGGTCTTGATTTTTAATCTTGTGCTCTTGTCTACAGCTCTTGTTTTTTCTGGCACCTTGTGTACAAATGTTTCCTCAAAAACATTCATAATTTGTCATTTTCATGCCTTTACAGTCTCACACCAAACCCAATTGCAAAAATAATGATTCGTTTCTGTTTGGTGGTTTCAAATACGTCAGTCAGACAGACTCAGTATCAGGATTCGCATTGTGGGCTGTTTAACAGGAAATTCTTAGGAATTATTTTACAGAACCATTGACATGTAAATGATCTGATACAATATTATTTGTATTCTTACGGTGTGTGTTAACCATCTAATTCAACACAGTATGCTGAACGTATTAACAAGCCAACATACTGAACACATCCAATATAATCCAGTGCCAATTTTTAACCCTTATTGACTTCTATTGGAAAGACTGAGGGAGTGGAAAGGAAAGACTCACGGCTCTGAGAGGCAGCTAAGCTGTCCATCTCCTCTCCCTCATTCTCCTCAAACAAAAGATCTGAGCTGCTGGGCCTCATCTCCACTGGGATGCCAGATATGTGATTGTTATCTGTCCATTCAGCTTGTGGAGGTGGGGCACAGCATCACACAGTATCCTGGACCAGAGCCCTGGCCTAAAGTTTTGGATGGCTGTCAAGTGAAACTAGCCTACATGTTTGGGTTACTAAGGGAAAGTCTAAGAGCCATGACATGAGCATGAATTGACTGCAATAGCGCATAACGGTGTTTGAGTTCTGCTGTCTGCATTTGTCTGCCCCCTTGTGGCGTCTGGATTTTAGTACAGTGAGGATTGTATGCAAGTTTTCCCTATGACGTCATGTCACTTTGCGTTTACCTGTCTAATTATTCATTGACAAATCTTGGACATTTTTTTACTTAACCTGTAGGTATGAACAGTTAATGTTTGAAATAGGTTACCACCATGATATATATTTATGTAGTATAGAGTAGGTATGTTGTACACGGTATGCACTTTTTTTGTATGCCTAGAATATGAGTGGTCAAAATGCACTTCTTACAGTACACCAATACAAAGGCAAARATGCATTACCAACACTGTGTAGACTGTATAGTGACTGCCGGTTTTGTGCAATCAGTTTTCTTTAAATTGCAGCCTAAAAATCATWTGTGAACAACACGAGTAGTTTCTGCAGTTTCTTTTTGTTGAAAGAACAACCGAAACATTTAGTACGTTCATCTGTCTCGCCCAAGATGATGAGGTTGCAGATATTTCAGTGATTTACCTCAGTGATTCTAACAAAGGTCTTTCAGTTAAGCATCAAACAGTTATTTAATGACCTACCTTCCCCCTCTCTCTCAGTTTTCAGTCCAGCTTTTGCAGTGAGGTGCGGGTCGATGAAGGCCACTCACCATTGTGATGTATAATGGCTCCTGTGCTGAGTGCTGTGTTGGGGTCAGGGGCCGTAGGGTCAGAGGTCACAGTGTTGGCTAAAGGGGAGCTGGCTCTCATAGGCACGCTCACCGGACTTGTTGCTTTCCTCCTGCTCTCTGTTCTGCTGCTGCTGTGTGCGAGCTGCCAGGGGTAAGAACAACATTAAAATTCTTGTGAAGTTGATACT
Organism: Yasuhikotakia modesta; assembly: GCA_036877545.1. Classification (NCBI taxonomy): domain Eukaryota; kingdom Metazoa; phylum Chordata; class Actinopteri; order Cypriniformes; family Botiidae; genus Yasuhikotakia; species Yasuhikotakia modesta. Next base: position 54,561 of record JBAJNP010001238.1, read on the forward strand.
TTCACCTGTTGTATTGTGCAAACATGATATTTGGATTATGATTGCGTAGTTGCAAACAGTGCAATGTTTTGGCATTGCATTGTTGCATTTATGTATGCATTTATGTTTTTCATGGCTGTTTTTGATATGTAAACAGAAGGGCCAGTATAACACAGGTGCAATAATGCATTAAAATGCAGTAATACGATGTATTAATATGGGAAGGTCTGAACAGAATTTATGCCTGTTAAATTATGAATTGTTTTAACATACTTAACCATTTCATTCTACTAATTTCCCCTAGAAACACCCTTTTTATTGGCTTTCAGAAATGAAAAGTAATAGTAATTTAAAATTCACAAAAAAATAAGAAAAGGTACATTTAGAATTATTTGTTTTTTATTGATTGAATGACCAGGAAAACCTTAATTAATAATTAATAATGTTAATAAATAACCTTAAAGTACTCAAATTTCAGCAGATTAATAGATTATGTCTGCATTTCAGTAGTGTTGTAGGGCTATATCACACGAATATAAATGATGTGGCTGTGAAGTTCTGCAAGTTTTCTTTTTACATATAACACATAATAAACTAAGAATACTGTTTTTTGTGCAAATAAAGAATAATCCTTAATTCAAAACCATGTTTATGGTGATTCTACTCTAAAATAAGTCTACTCTAAAACAAGACTTATATCTTACAATTTGGTGTTTTTATGTTGATGCACAAAGACAGAAGTTACAGGCTATTGATCCACAGCCAAAGCGACAGACTTAACCAAAATGTCTTTGCCTCTATCTGCACAGACAGAAGAAGGCATGCAGGCCCTCAGGAGACCATGCAAACCTGATGAATGGGGTACGTAAGCGTGTGTTCCCATAATTCTCTTTATCTCATAGATTTGACCCTTAATGTCCTTGAACATTAAGCCAACCAGGAGTTGGTACACTGCTTGAGTGTTTCTGGGATTGGTGTTGGTTTTTGGTCAAGAAAATGTGTGCTTGGGGTCCTGCAGAAGTCAGGGACAGTGGAGGAGAATGAACGATTATTGTGAAGCCTTGGGTTACTTGGAGAAAGGCATTAACAATTCTGTTTGGCTGCCGGGAGATGAGAAACTCCACGCATGAGTTGTGTTGCTCTCTGGGTCTGCTGAGTGGGTGACTTCTGTGAAATTGTCATCCGAGGGACGAGTTCAAAAGTTCAATATGTTAGCAATCAGTGGATTAGTGTGAACTACTGAGGGCATAATTTATTTAATAACACACACACACACACACACACACACACTTATACAGCCACATACATATGCACACATATATAAACAGCTGTGTAGACAGAGCCTACAGAATTTTTTACACTTGAATTGTTTATTGTAACTCTCATTATATGGGGTGTGCATGTAATGTATGAATGCATGTTATGCCAGATGTTTAGTTCATTACTTTCATATTCATTAGATTGTGTTTACCTCACATTTATGGTTTAGCTATGCATGCTAATTCTCCCCAAGGGTTTTCAAAGTTTCTGACTTACACTATGAAACAATAAACATTTACAGAATATTAGAAAAATAAATGCACCATTTTGCAAGGGAAGTCAAATTATCTTTGACTTCTGTTAATGGTTGACTGACATGCAGCAGTTGTTTTGGATGTTTGGAAACATAGATTCGTTTTTTGTATATCATTGTATAAGTTTAACAGCAAAATGTTCTGATAGAAATGTGCAAAACATTCATCATGGCTGACTGAGATTTCTGTGACTGTTGCTCATTTGTACAAAGAAAACATTTATAATTTTTTAAAAAGACAATTTATAAAGATCATTTATAAAGATAATGGGGGGAATTTCAAAGCAAAGCAAGTAGTATATTATGATTACATCATGTCTGGTTATGCGGTCAAAATATATTGGTCAACAAAGGCTAAATGTGACAAGGGTAAAAATCCATTATTATAATAATTATCATAGTGGAAAATCTGCATTGATTGTCCTATAAAGTTTTGTTTTTTTTTACAAACCAGAACAAACCAAGAAAAATCTACAATACTGTAAATCTTTAGTAATTTTTAGTATTTACTTTTTTTGAAGTGGGAAATCTGAGCTCCTTATGAACATAGAGTAAATCACAGACATAGTTACATATATGACAGTATGTATTACATAATGACAGTAAATTACATAGTGACAGTGACAGTAAAGCTTTGGCAATCTGATATTACATTATGTGCATTAGTCATCTAAAGATATGAAAACCTCAGTAGTTGACATGTGGAGTCCAACCTTTCCACAATAATGTACATCCCACCTGTGAATATATTGAGAAGGAATACACTTCAATGACAGTGTGTGTCACATCCTGACGGGTTAAATGGAGTCTTTGTCTTGCCTTGACAATCTGAGTGGCTCTCAGCTTTAACCTTCTGTACCTGAAGGTCTTTATCACCCTAGCAACAGGCTTTATTCAGAGGTCTACCACTAGATGGTCCCATAGAGCCACGGTTTGAAGATGCAAACAAATAGCTCCGTCCTAGTGCCTTTGTCTCAGGTTTCCTAATAGTATGCCAGATGAAAGAGGATTGCATCAAGTAACATTTAGACTGCAGATAATGGGCTAACATTCTAAACCTGATTTTCTACAGGTGTCTGAGAAGGAAACATGTAGCCAATCAGTAGAGAGTCACGGCACTGAATTGGCAATCAGCAGCTCCCACAATGGGCCTCTTACAAGTGGTACAGGTAACAACTATCCCAGTATTTCTCAGTAGAATTGTTTGTAACTACAAGAAATATAATCACTGCCCCCGTTCTTTTTGTCAACAGTTCTCACAGACACAATGGACACAATGGACACAAGCCCCCAGCCGTCAGAAGACATGCTGTCCAGCCAATCAGAGTTCAGATCCTCCAAGTGTCATCAGGATCGGGAATTACCCAGCATTCCACCCACTGATGCCCTGAAGGCAGCCGTGGTCAACGGTCCAGCTGCCTCAGGAGATGGCACATATGAGGTGGTGAAGGACAGCACCTCCCGTGACGTCAGCGTGGAGGACTCGCTATACGAGACGGTGAAGGAGCTGAAAGACATCGGGCTCCCCAACGGTACGCTGAGCCCAGAGGAACCTCCAGCACCTCTGCTGAATGGTCATGCCAGCCCCGCCACGCCCGACCGCACCGTGTTGGCCAACGGTGTTGAATATGCCTCCGTCAACCTTAGCAAGAAAAGCCGCTACAGCACCGATATGGAGGCCAGGCGTTCGGCTGCCATCGTGGACCCTGAAGATCTAGAGGACGACAAACCACCTCCCATTCCAGACAAAGTGCTGGATGAAAATGACAACCAGCAGATTAATGAGCTTCCAAATGGACAGGTGGGACTGCCAAACATGTTCAATAAATAACAGTATTCATGTCTACTAAAGAGATCTACTGAAGTTTACCAAAAAATTTCCATAAACTTTCATTGTATCACCATATAACAGCATCACAGGTGTAATTTACCAGAATGTTAACTATAGGCTTAAAAAAGGAGTCAAGACACCATCAGTTGCTTATGCACTAATCATTTCCTTAAGGAGTCTCTGTCTTACTCTACAGTTGTAGCCCAGCACACACACAACAGAACAGAGTTAAAGTCAGAGACTGCAGGAGAACAATAGCAGGCAGCGCATTTCATGTTTAATTACGATGTTTTTGGATGTGATATACAGCCATCTGTAGCATACAAATGAAGCCATCCATAGAGGAGGGCTACTGCAGACCCACGCATGACTGTATCACCTCTGTTGAGAAGCCCTGCGTCTCCTTTGTTCACCGCTCTCGCTCTGTGTCAGTCTCTCTCTCCTGCTCTCATGATCGCTCACCCCGCTTTTGTTGAACTCATTTCCTGTTTGTTTTGTCCTTGCACTCTAGATCAATTATAGCCCAGATCTAAAGACATGGTGCTGGTGTGCTGACCGGGTTCTGTGAACCTGTCTCACAAACAACCCACAATTCCACTGACTGGAGAGCTGATGGGTGACGTAATCTGCCCGCAATCGGTGCTCTGTGTTGTTTACAAGTGTTACGTGCTTTGAGAACACAGTTTAACAACCAGAGCCATTTAACTCAGCATCTCTGTGCTCTCATTTGATGCGACAACAGTTTTAGACAGACAAAGAAAATAGAGTTTTTTTTTAAAAAAAAAAAGGTTTTTAAAATTTCTGCAAGAGTATGCATGCAAGACAACATACAGTACATGGTACTGAAATGTTTGTCCATTGAAGTGCCATTTACACACACACACAGATAAAAATGTACTGTGTATATTTTTAAAAAAATATATATTAAACCCAAATTATAAAAAAAACAAATTACCCAAATAGTATATTAAACCCAACCTCAAACATTAGCGGTTTATGGGTTGAGTTCCAGCAGATTTTAGGAGCCCCGAGCAGCCTTTTCTGATTGGTAATTTGTTCCAGCAGCGCATCCCATTGGTGGAAAAGGATCTTAAGTAAATCATCTGTCAGGCAGTCACTCTTATGCTCCCCCTGGGCATACCCCCCCGTACACTTGAAAGTCAGCAATTTACTCTATTATCCTTCTGATAACTCTGACTGCTTCATCCACACCTCCACCCTCCTCCACACTGTGGGTTTAAAGTTGACACCCGTCATTCCACATTTTATCCCCCGCGGCTTAATGTCCAAGTGTAAACGGGCAGCAGTGATTTGTCTTATGTCTTATCGGTCGCATGTGTTGCGCGTGATATATGCGCACGCACATCACTGTGTGATCCAGCTGCCCTGCGTGTTGACAGCTCACCCACATGATGAATGAGAGAAGAATATGTTCACAGGTACATCAGTGTGTGATTGAGCAAGTGGCCCTGTCAGGCGCAGCTAAGACGTCCGCAGCTGCACGTGCATGTCATTATGTGTTGGTGCCCCTGTCAGCATGTGAGTGTGATAGACCCAGGGCAGCTGTTTTAGATAAACTGTGATTTCAGCACAGCAACACTCAGAAGTCTTTTGCTGAAGGGAAGGACGTATTGTCAGTGCTGCAGAGGTTGCGTGGGTGTCTTCAAAATCTGAAAGCAAATAGTAATCGACACTATTGAGTGCAAAACTACAGGCCATGCATGGATCTTTATAAAAAACCTGTCACACTCAAGGTCTTATCTGTTATTTGTGCCTCTCTTTCTCTGTCTAAATCAACTGTCTGATACAGCTTTAAACACTTCCGATCATTACTTATTTCTTATACGACATAGTCAATAGAAAAGGCACTTTAATTAATATAAAGGCTGGATGGAGACAAAGGCAAAAGTGAATTAGCAGATAAGCTGCATCGTAAGAGGTATTTGCAGAAGTCGTTGAGGTCACACGGTGTCATCGCAGAGCTACGTGAGCGGGTGTGAAACCTATCAAATGAGTTACTTTAATTATACCCGTATGAAAGCACATCTGCTGAGACTCTGTGTGCACATCTTGTGTAATCATATCAAAGCAGAACACACTTTTAAAGTTTATGGCTTAATCAAAAGAAGCTTAAACATTTTCACTAAAATGATGTTGCATTAGCGGTAAAGGGGTTACAGCTAATTCCTTACTTTAGCATAATTTCCCTGTCAGTGAGGTGAATTTGGACAGAGATTGATATTCCTTCCCTACAGCCAAGGTGTCTGTTATTGACCTGCTGTTGGATTTACTCTGTTAACGAATGACTCCGTTATTGATTCTGTTTAACACTATACAGCCACTGTTTCCAAGTGAGAAACGGTGTGTTTGATTTCAGTGATTAACTCTTATAGAATGAATGACTCGGTCCGTTATGCATCAATCAGCTCTTGACACTAGCATGTGTCAGCCGTTGCAGCCGATTTCCTCCGCTGCTGTGTTTAAATGAATTAAACGTGGGTCACTTTTAACTAATCATTTCATTTCAATCATTGTCTTGCAGTTACATGCCTCCGTGTTGAGCCCAGAGCTGTTGGATAATGTGTCTCCGGACAGTGAGGTAAGTCCTTGTAAAAAAACCGTTAGCATCTTAAACCCCATGAAATGACCAATTTGAGGTAGCTTAACTGTTATGCAGTATCTTGTAAACTCTGTCTTTGAAATAGAGTTTCTTGTGTTGATCAATCAAGACTGTGAGATATTTGCTCTTTTAAAGTTAGAATACTTAAACTTTATCAATGAAAAATTACAATTTAAAAAAGAAATGATGCATGACAGAATGGAAATTCACAGCGTTAGTAAAAATGTTTAAATTAACCCACATTCCCTTGATTTGAGTTGATTGATTTTTGATTATATTTTGATTATATTTACCTAAGATTGTATTTTATGTTGAATATTATATGTTGAATGTTTTCATGTTTTCAATCTGAGATGCCAATTATACTTAAAATAAATGTAAATTAATATTAATTACATTTACAATTTACAATAAAAACATAAATATGATATACATACACAAGACACAGTATATAATATTAAAATACACCGTACATCATGCTATTATAGAGTAAAATGACTGGAGCAGGTCTATGGATTAAAGCTGTTCTATTTGTGGTTACATTCCCAGTTATCAGACAAATATTCCGGAGTGGAGAAGTCGGTTGAAAAGGAAGCAGAGCATGACTACAGCAGCATTGCAGAGATCAAGGGTCTAATGCCGGAGTCAACTTCCAGCGATCTTTACGCCACAGTCAGGGATGAATTCCCAATTGCTCCTGGTTCCACGCCTCAGGAGGGGGCTACAGAGAATGCAGAACCCGGGTACGAGAGCATCAAGATTCCCAAAGCAGCTGAAGAGGTTCATCAGGGTAACGGGGTGGTGGAACCGGACTATGAGAGCGTGGGGGAACTGGGGGAGATTTCACATCTCTGACCACCCACTTCACTAAAACTGGACAGTGGGATTTCAGTTGCCTGTGGTTTGGAAGTGGAATTTGGGGTGAAATTATGAATATGATGCACTTACTGATCACTTCTGATCCTTACTGATCAAAATCCTGACATATAGTTCATATAGTTCATTCACACACATTCTCACAAAGAAATTATCTAATTAGGTAACAACCAAGTAAATTAAGCGCATGCAAATGTTAATGCTGAAAAACTGCAATTCCTGTGGTGAATTATGGAGAAAACTACTTTACTAAAGTAAATATACCTGATCCAGCACCAACTTATTGTGTAAAATGCAAAAAAAAAAAATTTATTCAACATAACACTGCCTGAATACAGCATACGCCCAGTTATAATGGTCTTCATTGCAAAATAATACAACAAAATTAATTAAATGTGCCACAATGACATTTCAGGGCATTTGGTGACTGTTTAAACTGAATTGTGGGTGGTTAGTGAATGAGACACAACGATTTAGTGAATTCACCCCTCAATGTTTCCTGAAAGTAGCATTCCTGCACCACTTGTTTTTTAAAATGACATGGTTGGTTAAATCAAATGGGCTTATGTGGTTCTACGGGCCCTGCTTATTTACTAATCAACAATATTGCCCTGACAATAGTAATCTTTACCAATGTAGGCTCTGTGACCCAGCACAGGAAGTGAGTGGCTCACAAGAGGGTTTGCTATGCTCTCAATATTATATTTGGGTAATACAAACCCCAGTTGCCCTTTTATATCAGCCGTGCTCTTAAGAGAAACACTTTATTCATAATGTGTACTAGTAGTTTCTGCGTTTTTGCACGCTGCACCTGCTGTGACATCCAGTCTGCCTCACTGTTTTCACGCGATACTAGTTGAGTAAAAACAAAATCTAAATGGACTGGACTTAAACCTTAAAAAGACAGTCACAGGTACAGAAGGACTATCAGCAGAGACCAAAAATGAGCTACACTTACCTGCATCATTAAAAAACGCTGGAGAGTTTATTTTCACAAAAGATAGTAAGCAGGTGATGTCACATGACATATCAAAAGACAACGTTTAAACGTAGCTGCCATTCTGAGACGCTTAAGGGTAAGAAAGTGACCTTTTATGGTACGCAAAGTTAACTTATCACACTCAGTTATGAGCGTGTACTGAAAAGGTTTTAATGAAACGCTCTTATCTGTTGCTGACGTGAATTCAACTCTTAATTGCCTTTTGTGATGTTATTGAGCTGTTAAATCGATATGTGTGAAAATGCATTTTGGGAATTTCTTTTTCATTGATGCAGCTGTATTGTGTGTCAAATACATTATATGCTTTAGATATTGCTCAGTTTTTACATATTAAAGGTACTCAGCATTTCAAATGACAGATAAGCACAGGGGAAAGAGGCATATATGGTACCGCCACACTGCAGCTTTGCCTGGCAGCTTCATTATGTATTTTATTATCAGGTATGCATTTAAGTTGCTTTTACATGTAATGGTATAATCTAAAAAGCAATGCGTGGCCGGACACAGCATGCGACAATTTCATGCCATGAGACACTTGTAAATATTGTAATGACTATTCTGAGCTGTTAATTTGTCACTATTTTAGTATGATTTTAAACATCGCTACCATTGGCAACGGCTCATTTCGAATGAAGTAAAAGGAACGTTTTGTTATAGTTTGCAATTATAGCGGAAGTAATGAAACTGTTAGCAGAATACATACTGTTTTCTTGATGCTTCTTTAAAAGCTAATTTAAAGGAGGTTTCATTAATATTAATAAATGCCTCAGTGAACAGGTTAATCACATGAAAATGTATTCATTCAATCTGAAACTTTAGCTGTATTGAAAATGTGAGGTTTACGTATGTGGACTGTGGGTGGAGTTCCAATGTTGTCTGTGTGTTTGCTTGTAATATTGGTACAACGTGTTGGTACAGGTTCCATGCTAAAAGGTCCTTGTTTATTTAATATCATGACATTGTACATTTAGTTTATCTATAATTAACCAAATTATATGTATTTGGTTGTAAATAAGACTGAATTCTGCATTATGTCATTATCATTTTTATTGTGGTATTCGCTTATTAAACAATGTATTCATGCTGGACTAATACTATAATGTGTTTGCATGTTTTTTAACCACATCAACTAAGAGCTATAATTAGTGTTTATTATAAATTAAATCATGTTTAGTCATATGTTAACATCATAGATACATTTACAAACGTATAAACTCAGCTGAGATTTGATCTAACAATAACCACTAAACTTAAGTTCTAAACTTAAGTAAGTTAAGTGTTAAGAAACCTTCTAGGGACAATTTTATTATGTTACACATTTAGAAGAGTAAATAAAGAGAATACTCCACTGTAATGCCTGTTGTTGAGTCTGTGGCCTCATGCATTTTAAATGTGGCTACTTCATAAGGGAAGAATGATAAAACAAGAATACTGAATAAAGAAGTTTCAAGAACACTTGTTTCCTGGATAAATATTAATGACATTATTTTAAATCATTTTAACCTCAAAGTCAGCATAAACAGGAAGTTCCAACCGACTTTAGTGCTGGGACATAATTCAGAGTAAAACTGAGAAATGGGGCGCAAGTGATAAATAACTAGAAAAATAGGGCGTTTAGGAGGATCAATGCTGACAAACTTGTACAGATTAAAAAGTTTTATAGACTCACTAATGCTTGCATAGCAAACAATGATACAAAAACATGCAGCACTATTAATTTATTCAACTACTAAAATTAACTACTGGAAATATGTCAACAGAAACATTACAAATGATGCTTAACAATTTTCATTATATTCAAAGCCAAATCTGAATTGTCTTTATGGTTTAGGAAAAACAACTGAGACCCTCGGGAATCCCTGCCGCGTGTCATTCATTCGCGCTGGGATACAAACTCTTCCATCACTGTTTTATTTTTGCCACTGGATGCTGTAACTACTGTCTTTAATACACAACCATTGCACTTTATTTTTGCATAACTGTTTCAATCGCATGTTATTCATATTTATACAGAAGCTGCGGCGCGAACTAGTGGAGGCGTGTGTTTCGTCAGCCAATGAGAGCTCACACTGGCCGCGGGAGCTCACGTGTTTACAGGCGACATTCCGCCGGTACTGCCGCTGCCTCCGGAAAACCCGGTTGGATTCCGTGGCGCGGAGTCTTTGTCGATAAGCGGCGTTCAGGAGGTAAAGTTGCAGTTTGCAACAACATACACGACAATGAAGGCGCTTGGTAACATTATGACATTCGTCAGATTTCTGATCGGCTGGTTCTCGGAGGTTTAGCGCATGAATGCTCGTTGCCCGTATTGTGAAAGACACGTCACGTTCGTCGATCCGAAACTCCAGCTCCGCTCCACGTTTTCCCGCAACCCCTCAGCTTTAAGGGAACGACAAGGAAAACAAACAGGTCGATAGAAGAAAGATACGGTTGCCGGTCGGTCGGACGGACGGAGAGGTTATCACCGGGAGCAGAATCGCTTATTCGCATTTGTTGTAACGGTGCACCTGTCGCGTGTCCTGAACGTGGAGGCGCGCCTGTACGTGAACGCGAATCAAGTAGGGAAATATGTGGATGCGGTCCAGATCTGTGAAAATGTTGTATTACTCACACGTTCGGCCCGTCATAATATTTACAGAGTGCAAGATTCGTCCTTTCGTGTTTTGTGACATTTCCTGTTTTTGAAACGACATTATTGTACAAAGTGATTCTTGTTTCTGGATTTTCATTCATATATACAAACTATGCATACGAGGCGGCTGGTGAAGCGCTCAGTCATTGGAAGCCGCGTGTACGCACCGGCTTTACCGGGAGACGTGGCTCCGCTTACCGGCGTGATCCAGGCTGTCAAACAAGACAACAGAGATGCTGCAACCGGTCACCGGCGCAACGTGTACACGGTGCTTATGCAAGACGGCAGCTTGAACGAATACTCGGAGGAAGAGATCGCACAGATGACTGCGAAAGCACCGCTGAAGTCGAGTTTAAAGGTGTGTTTGTGCGGTCAGCTGGGCTTGTTGTTGTCGAACAGCTTGAGGCGGTTCGTGCATCACTGTCGCACACGTACACGTAGTGTTGTTTACAGTGCATGGAGCGATCGCTTGTTGGATGGCAAGGGCTGTCCAGACAGTATGTGTGAGAGTGGACATTGCAGTAATGATACTGATAGAGAAAACATGTTAATCTGAGTTTTGTGGGCGGATAATCGTGGCAAACAAACACGCTCTGCAGTTTTTACACGCCAATGGAAGCGTGTGTGTGTGTGCGTCTGTGTGTGTGTGCGCGCGCGTGTGCGTCTGTGTGTGTGTGCGCGTCTGTGTGTGTGTGTGTGTGCGTCTGTGTGTGTGTGTGTGTG
>JBAJNP010001239.1:0-40411 GCA_036877545.1 Yasuhikotakia modesta
ACAAGAAACATGCTTATGAATTACAACTAAAAGCTTTAATTGTGTCTCTTATCTTTTTTAGGACAACAAGGTGAGCGGTGTGACATGCTGCTCACGGCTACTTGGCTGCTCTTACCTGTTTCCCCGGGTGCTTCCCAAACCCTGGGTGCACACAGAGCCTCTGTATTCCCAGGACGAGTTCCTGATCCTGGGAAATAAAGCTCTTTTCCAGAAGGTTTCTTACCAGGAGGCAGTGAGCACAGTGCTAGCTACCCGAGACCCACGTGCCGCTGCCAAAAAGCTCTGCACGCTGGCACAGAGCTATGGCTGCAGGGATAATGTTGGAGCCATGGTGGTGGCTTTGCACATTGGAGAAGACACCTGTACGTGTGAGGCTCCTCTCATGACCACAGAGGGGACCGCCCGGGGACCGTCTGCCCCGACGCCTCTACCGATCACTGTATCCCCCGGAGACCCAGCCACCCCCTCATCCAGCAGTGGCATAGCCTCTGAGTTCAGCAGTGAGATGTCAGCTTCAGAGGTGGGCAGTGAGGCAGGGTCCACGGCCTCAGACGAGCACCCCTCATCGGGACCGACCGCTCGTCCAGAGCGGCGCTGCAGTTTGCATCCTGCTGCTACAGTGTGTAACACAGGTCCGCTAATGAGCTTGGGGCCAGGGGCCCATCCAGTTTTGTTTCAGCGACAACCTTCCAGCGCCACCTTCTCCAGCAATCAGTCGGACAACGGACTCGACAGTGATGATGAAGGCCCTTTGGAGGGTGTCATCTCAAACGGGAGTAAGCTGGAGGTAGAGGTGGACATTCACTGCTGTGCTTTTCAGCTGCGCTCCGGACCGCCACAAAGCCCCAAAGACCTGGGTGGCCGTCGCAATTATCCCAATAGCAAAATGCGTCGACAAAACAGTGTGGTGGTTTCAACCACCAATGGCTGTCTGCTGGCTGTATGTGGGCGAGAGATCTCAGACCTAAAGAAGTCTCCATCCACCTCCAGCCTCTTCGGGAAGAAGCTCTCCAATGGCTCAGTTGTAGCTCTGGAGGATAGCCACAACATAATTGAAGTAGCACTAGAGGCTCCCAAAAAAAAATCAGGTTATTTTGCAGCCCCAGCCCAGCAAGACCCGGAAGACCAGTTAATTATTCCACCCAGTCTGGAGCAGGATGTACGAGAGCAGCTGAGAGGCCAAAGCCCTGTGGTTTCAGGGCCATCAGCTCCTTCAACACCCCTAACAGCAAAAGACACCCAATGGGAGCCCCTTCACCCTGCTCTTCACCCCACCACCGTGCTGCAACAGGACGTCTACGACACAGCTCTGTAGTTGGTGTGAAAGGGCCATGCCATTGGAACATCTCTGAATCATAGCACCATATCAGAACGTCTAGTGCCCGCTTCCTGCCTTTCAGTTCTTATGCAGTGCCGTCATCAAGTGTGGGTCCCTGCATGTGTGTTCTTTGGCAGTTCTGTGATGTCGCAGCTCACGTCCAAGTCATAGAAAGTAAGAATGAAAAAAAGGGCACTAATTTCTGGACTCTTGAAATCTTGGAGATTGAGGTCTTGAAATTGCTGAGCTATTCCTGACCAAAACCCAAACCATGGACCTGGAGTACCTCATACACCACCATGCGTGAGCTCATTTCAACATCTGCCCTTTATATCAGAGGTCACAGGCTGATGTAGGCTTTAATGATTGCTTTTGCCTTCTGTTGATATCAGCTGAACTGAGACCAAAAGATAAGAAAAGTGCCTCCTAAAGATGGCTGAGGTTCTGTGAGCTTCACCTCAATGTTTTGATGTATGTGCAATGTTCTGCTCCTGTGTTTCTGTACTGCTGAGGGTCAAACTGTTTTACAGGAATATCTGTTGTAATAAAAGACTGGAGCTTTCTTCTCCTCCTGATCCTCTCATTTGCCTGCAGACAGCATCACCAGGAAAAGCTGTGGAGATGTGCAACAACGGCGCCACTAGAACCTGCAGCTCAAGAGAAGATTACAATGAGCCCAACAGAACATTCGAACCCTGACAGACCTGCCTGGAGAGGAAATGAACCAAGGAACGAGTGAGGAGACAGAGGTCAGAATGAGAAACATGATGCACAAGAGTGGGAATACCTCACAATACCTTGTTTTACATCAAACCTGAGATGTCTCTTGAACTGAGTACTTAAAGTTTTGAGTGTGCCATGAATACATGACAGCTGACGCTCTAGTGCATCACTCACTGGATGTCCTTGGCTCTTGTGGGAATAACACAGTTTAGCTGTTGAGATATATCATCTGATTATAAAGCAAAAATGTGGACTGCTAAATGCGTGTAAAATATGTTGACTTTTATTTTTGCCATGCATGAAGAATATAAGAAAAAGGCTTGTTTTGTTTGGTTTTGTTTTATTCACAGGACCTAAAGAAACAGAAGATAATGATTATTTGAGATTGTCATTGCTACAAATACAATCACTGCACTTGTGGTGTGAGAGGACACCTAGTACTGTTGATTGGAAACAACATGTATGAAACTTCATTATAATCTGCTTCCCTAACACAGGCACAAGAATAACAACTTTTCTCTTTAGAAAGGAGGAGGTAAAACTGTTGTTCACATTCTGAATTGATGGATCTGACGCCCACTTGCCAATGTGAGATTTATCATAATTCATTATATACAGTCACTATATATGTATATGTATCTAATGTATTTACTTACATTATGTATACATTTAGGTGTAGCGGCCAGAAACAGTTCATATGGGCATTAAAACTTTGCTGCACTTCTATTTTAGAAATTTCATGGAAGTCTCAAAGAAACAATCTCATTGTCGTATTATTAAAAAACTTTAAGCACTTACAGAACATTTTGAGACCATTCAGCATAGAAGTTGTATGAAGAAATATTTTTTTTCTCTTTTTGTCAATGTTTTGTCTGGTTGTATTGTGAATGCTATTTGTGCCAAACTTGCAGACAGATTTGTGTTTGCACTGTGTAGGAGTAACAGGCCAGCTTGTTAATATTTGAAACCCCAGTATTTAACAACTTAATATTGGACATTTACTGCCATTAATCCAAGTCGTGTGCGTTTAAAGAGCTTTGGAGAGCTGTTTGCTGTATTACAATGAGCTGTGGCTGTAAGCTCCAGTGTGACACAGTGTTTGAGTGGAGGTGCGTTTCCTCAGCTGACCCTTGGCAGTTACAGTCGGCTCAGTGGTGTGGTGTGTCTGTAGCAGCCCAGCATGACTTACAGGGTTTCACTCTGTCACGGCCTTAAAACTGGGCTGTCTTTAGCTTTGAACCCAATTGTTCCAGGTACCTGTCGCCGCTTGCAGCGTGTTGGTGTAGAGTCCTCATGCTTCATTTTACAAAGCACATGTAACGTTTTTTACAAGTACCCAGTCGCACAATTCTGTGTGAGTACTGAACCTTTTCTTTTAAAAAAGTTCTCAAATCCTTTTACTGTGCTCAAGAATGTGAAAAATATTTTGCAGGAAATTGAAAAGATTTCATGAGGAGTCATACAATCATCTTAATTAAAAGCATTTTACACTGTGTAAGCACTTTGTAAATAGCTCAGAGAATATATAAAGACATTTAAGCTGATTGATGATGCATTTTAAATGCATTTCTGTCTGTTGTGTTAGAAAAATGTTTATTATTTCTGGAGACAGAGGTTTTAAAATAGGCATATATATCATATCAGAAAGGAAATGAGGGCGAGTTCACAATTTTTGTATTTTTTTGAGCTAGGCCTAAAAAAATGATCACATTTAGTTTGGCCAGCGTAATGGAGAAACAACAAAACCTAATAAATGTGGGAGTGCTGTACAAACACAAAGAGTTAACGTGTAGTGAATGGTCAAGTCAAATTAGTAACGTAGCCAATGCAGGTTATTTTGTTATAAACGCTTCCTCAATCTCATTTCATTTGCAGGAAGTTTGCTGTGTGTAAGTTCATTCCTGTGCTGCTATCAGAACTTGTTTTGTTAGTTTGAGCAACATTGACACCACAAAATTTGAGGAAAATGTTCATGAAACTTGTTTGACGACAGCAATTCTGTTTGGTGACACAGAAATAAAACACTTCACCTTTTATTTAAATGCACAATATTTTTATGCGTTTGCACCGTTTTGAGCAACCCATATTTCATCCAGTGATATTTCACCAGAAATATCTTTATTTCCTGTATTCATTTTCTGTTTATTTCCCATTTAATGTCATAATCTGAACTGTAATTGGACTGGATTTAACTGAGAAAACATTTACCATAAAGTCTGTATGTTAAGTTTTGTTGCGTGTTAGAGAATTAGCGATGCGCATGATGTGTCCCATCCATGTTGGCATAATGCATGTACTGACACTCAGCAGTTACTCCTTTTGCTCATAGGACCAAAGCTTGATCTTCCCATTTCTGTCATTTTTGTTAGCTGCTTTGTTTAACGTCAATGCCAAGAAGTCGAGGTTTATTTTTGTTTTGTTTCAGGCAGATTTGTTGGTCCTCCAGTGCAGATGTGGTTTCAGTCAACTGCTGAAAACAGTCACCGCTAAATGTGTTCCTTTCATTTCCAAATGATGTCATTGCATTTAGTTTAGAAGATCATTTTTACTCGACTACATGGGACCCGTTTTGCTGTTTGTCAGCTAGGACTGTTTGTGTTCAGATTTTTAGAGTGAGTGACGGATCATTCATTTAAGATGCTGCTATGCTTTGTTTTAAGCAGAAAGCTGTATTTTTAATTAACGTTTCAGCCAAGTAGCAATAAAATTTTTACTGTGAATCAAGGAATTTCTTTTTTTTTTATCTGTTGTTTAGGAGCTTGTCCCTGATTAGGCGTAATGATAAATAGAAAAATATTTTAATGTCTAAAAAGTGTAATTAATCCATATTTAAGGAGAATAAAAAAACATTCAGCTTGACACATGAAATCATAAATTGTGCTTAGGAAAATTAAATGATTCTGTCATTTTCTACAGTTGTGTGATTGTTTTTAATAATGATTAATCACCGTCTGTTTGCAATTACACCAAGAATGTGAAGAGAACATGCACAAAAATAATAACAATATATACAGTATTAATAGTATTAATGTATGTGACATTTCAATGAAAATAAAAGACATGCAAAATACCATTACAATAAAAACAAACTGGTTATTTCTAGTCATTACTTAAATCGGAGCAAAATAGACCAGGAAACAAACATACATAATTATATACATTCTACTTTTCTGACGTTGTTGAATCTGAGCTGATGTTCTCATGTGTCACAGGTTGATGTCTTCTGCTCTTCTCTGCTTCATCTTGCGCACTCTTCTGAATGCTCTGAGGGCCAGCACAGCACTTATGGGGAAAATAACAAACCCCAGCACACCAAACAAGCCTCCTGCTATGTCCGCCCCGTTGAGATTGCACTCGAATCCCCTGTGACCTTTGCTACTGTACAGCGCTTCCCTTTCTTTACAGATGGGGTTGTTGTAGATCTCCTGCAACTTTATGAAGTAGAAAGCCACACCAGGAATAAAAGCCAGACCAATGAGCGCATCCAGCAGGGCCTCGGCGAGCAGCAGAGGAGGGAAGCGGTAGGGCATGCGAAACACTCCCAGCGCCAGCAGCACACACACATAAACCATCAGTGCCCCTCCACAGGCCATGCTGTAGACGTACGGGGGCAACTTGAGCTGATAGAAGAGCTTGTCCAACTCCTGGACCTTCTGTGCTTCTGCTCCAGTGAACGCATTGGCTCCTCCATAGTAGTACTGATACAACCCGCCTAAGCTGGCAATATCCTGATACTGACCCGAGTTACTGTGGGACACGCCGGAACAGATGACGATCAACAAGTTCAAGAAGAATTCCATAGCCTGACAGATGCCTACAGGAAGTTGACACAGAAGTACAACATGTAACTCAATTGTCACAGATACAGCACCAGTCAAAGGTGTGGACAGTTATTTAACTATAAATAAAAATACTGTCATTTGTCCATGTAATGGTGCAAAATCAGAAACGGCTTCCACCTATGCAACCCAAATGTGTCTACCTCTGGTTGTGGTGATGTATCTTAGGTTATAAAGTGCCCCTCTATGTTGTGGTTCACTGTCATCCAAGTATGTTGCTGGGGGCCTGGGGCTGTAAACAACATAGATACAGGCAGGACATACTTCAGAACAAGATGGTGACAGATTTGTGTGTTTTTGTAGGCTGGATATTAAAGTCATTACTCACCTGGTGGTCTCATAAATACGGGGGTCCCTGTGTGTATAAACGTCTCTTTTATTAGTTCGGTGGCTGTCAGGTGGTCTTGTATTCTGTCTGTGTTCATGTCCTCTCTCTTCAGCTCTCCTTTCCTGACGCATGTAGTCTTTGTTCCTGTCATAGTAATGCTGGGTGGTGTCCGCCATGGCCTGAAGAACTGAAGAAAAGAGACATAATTATATTTATGAAATATACTTCAGAAAAGATAATGGTCCATAAAATGTATCTTTTTAAGGCAAGTTCACATCGTGTAAAAAACACCAACATTTGTGAATCGGTCAGCAGATCGTGTATTTGTCATGTATTTGTCATGTATTTGTGTATCAGCAGATCGTGTATTTGTCATGTATTTGTCATGTATTTATCATGTATTTGTCATGTATTTATCATGTATTTGCTTGGTACCGGGTTCTTTATCATTTTCTTTATCATCAAAAGGCTCGATTACGAGGTCAAATGCAATTAGTCTGCGTGATTTAAACCGTTTGGTTTCATGGAGTCTACGTTCATCTCACATTTACCGAATCCGCAATGAACACATACAGCTGCTAACTGTAAGGTACCGAAACAAACGATGAGACCAGAGCCTTACCTGTAACCCACACGGGCTCGTGACCCGAGTTTCGCTGCGTGTTTGCTGCGCACCTGTGGAACCTGTCCGGCTCCACCTGCGACCACGTGACACGACCAGACCGAACATCGGTACGACAAAATGCTGTAAACTTCACAAATAAACTTAACACTTTCACTGCAGGAAAATAAATGATCAAAATTAGAATGAAATAAAGCAAACCATGGTGACTACAGTAGTTATAAACTGGAGCACAGTTACATGCATAACAACATCAGTTTTATTAAATCAGGCCTTTCTTTTCTACGGAAAGTGAACGAATGCCTTTAAAACTGCAGCTGATCGCCTGCTTCCGTCCGTACAAGAACAAATCCTGTCTGCTTGTGGGGATACATACACCTCTAAAATCGCTGGCTAAGGTCGCAGTAACACTGTATATTCCACACCATGTTTTAAACCTTACAAAAATATATCACAAATTATTCTTTTAAAGCTCAAATTGCTGTAATAAAGCATTTCTTTCCAGCTCGCTTTAGGTACTGCGCATGCGCACAGCCTGTCAACTACCCCGCCACACTCCGTACAGAGCCCCTCCCCCTGTGACGTTACTGTCTAGCGACGGCGATTACTGATTGGCTCTTCCCCATAGTAGGTGGGACTTCCTTCGCTAGAGCGGCCAAATTGAGAGTTGCAGTTTTCATTCACAGTAACAAGTGATAAAATAAACTCATGTAACTCTTATTAAACATCTTCACCAAACGTGCGTTTGAAATCGCGCGTCATTTTGACGTACCCGCCGTTCTGGCTGATATACGTCTACAATGCGGGCACGCGCCCATCAGCCGAGAACAAAGCGCGCTCCCGTGAGCCCCTGGCAGCACACACACAGGCGCGAGATAAAGATGGCGGCGACGGTAGTGGAAACAGCGTGATATGCTGGAGTAATACACTGTATGACAAACCAGCGCAAAATGTCAAACATGTCGCAGTAGGTGTTTACTGGTCAAACCAAGTATTGCAAACTCACCCTACCCCCGTCCCCCCGAGAACACAATCGTGTACATTGAGTAGAAATTCACCGGGAGCATGGCTTCGCGCACTAACCAGGTAGGGAAATACTTCTGCTTCTTTCCACGGGCGAGTGTCAATGCAGATCGTTTAGACTGGGATCGTGATGTAGTTCAGGGCGACAGTTTGTTCTCTGCTGTACTTTCTGTGGGACAGTGGGGAGCGGGTGACATGTCATTGTGAAGCGTGAGGCTCATTGAATCGGCAGCATGCTTACAGGCCCACAGCCTCACGCGCTCATCCGAACCCCTCGCCTGCGACAGGCCGTGCAAACGCACCGGCGCGGGCGCGAGGTTGTGTGTTTGCGTTCGCGGTGAACGTGCTTTTGGCCGCAGTTAGTTTGAATGGGGCCCGACCGCGCGAGCTGCTGCAGCGGCCTGGCCGCGCGCGCTGCCTGCTCGGTTAATAACGGTCGTTGGCAGGCTAACGTCTGTCTCGCTGGGAACGCGCGACACTTTCAATGACGTTCCCGTCAGATTTCGCACCCGATACACTCAAAGAAATGGCGACAAGGTTCGCGAAGCCTGTATAGGTTTAAAACAAGTTGAATAGAGTCGAGTCGGGTGCTTAATAGGCCTGTTGATTTGGGGGCGGTATCGCTTCCCGTCGCGAGCCTCATTCAAACTCTTTCTTTTGGGCTTTGCACTTGTTCGTTCGACAGGGACGTCTAGTGTATTTTGTGTCCATGTTGTTTCGTCGCTGTCTTGTTTTAGTAACTGCAGACAGGGTTTGGGGTTGGCAGTAACGATGGCGTTCAGCACGTGAACTCGAGGGGAAGATGCTACATCATGGTAGCCCTCACTGTTAGCCTCACTGTTAGCCTCACTGTTAGCCTCACTGTTAGCCTCACTGTTAGCCTCACTGTTAGCCTCACTGCCATCATCATCATCTGACATGCGAGCTAAAGCATGAAGAGAAATGTTAAATAATGTGGCTGTAGGCTATCACAGATGAAGGCATTTACCCAGATCCCTCAGAACTGGGCTTTCGTTCGCGTTTGGACTGGGGTGTCATTTTAATACTTGTGTGTTTTAAACGCAAGACTTTTGAATAAAGCTCGTAGGTTTTTTTACTTTATCTTTATTGTTGGTTGAAGTTTATATATTCTATTTATAAAACGCTGCAGGTTGTAAACTGCACAGAGGGCCATGTGTTTAATTTCAAATTATTTGTAGCCGTATTCAAATGAACCACATCTTATTTCTAGTAATGGTAGATTATGTTGAAGTAAGCTGTGGTAAACTCCTGTGGTAATGTAAGTTTTGTTTAGGCTACCTGCCAGTGTTCTTGATGGTTGGTGTTTGACACATTTAGTCTTTACACTTAACTAAAATGTTTTTACAAAAATGTTGGCATTTTTGAGATTATGTAAAGCAGCCTTTTAAGTTTAGATAGCACACTTCTTTTAAATGGAAATAATTGTGATGAATTCACTCTATTGTTCACATGTCATGGCTTGTATTCTGTCCCAGTTATGGCTGTTGTGCGGTGAATATGCTGAACCGAGAGTTAACTGAACCAAACAAGCAGTGAAGTTTACCCAGTGAACCTGTACTATAGCTTGCTGTGGGTGCAGCAGTGTTTTCATTTAAGCTATGAATTTATGATGATACCGGCTAACAGTACTGTGACAGCTGCCTAGATGTTAACAGATTTAGAATATACTTACAATGTTGTCAGAATCCCACATTATACAAATATTTAGTTTCAGTAGTTTTAAGAATGATGTAAGTGTGTGCTTGACATGCTTAGATCTCATTGCCATTATTCATACTTCAGCTCTGTTGTGAGTGTGCTGATTCTGTGTACCTATTAATGGTGTGTGTGACTAACTTTCCAAAACAATGTTCATGAGTTGTATGAAGCTGAAGAGAATATTTGACATGAGACTGAGAGGGATGAGTGCTGGAACGACGCAGAAATTAAGAGAAGTGGCGCTCTATGATGAGTTCAGAGGATATCCCACCGCTTTAGCTAATATAGATACATAAAAGGACACTGGCATCTGATGAGCTCTCCAAATATGATTGACGTCTGTTTTGGAAGCTCAGTAACTTGGGCTTTGGCATGGCATAAAATGAAGAAAAATGAGTATTGAACTGTGTACTTTGTCTGTAAATGTTCTGCAAAGTTTGTAATTGGAATTACACATTCACTGGCGAAGCAGGTTTCATTTTCATCTTGGCATTTTCAGGTGTTGTACCTTCAAAACTAAAGACTAAAGGTCTACAGCATGCCAAAGTAGCCTTAGCTAAAAGCTGGAGCTACACTTGGCTGGAGATGGAAGTGTTGTTTATGGTGTGGAGGTCACTAGTTATGAACTTCATAAGTGTTTAAGACAGAAAATCCATCAGCTTGTGGAGATTCATATTGAAATTAATATATGTGAAGATCTCTTTACCTGGTGATTGTTATCAGGATGTGAGAACTTTTAATCAGAAAAACAAATGTTTCTGGAAAAAATCATCGACCCAGTCTTTAAATGTGTTATCAACAAAACATGTTAACATGATGCAGGTTAATTTGTGTAAATCCCCCTTCTGAATTAACATTGAGACAGAGCTTAGTGTGGTACGTGTGGCACGCCTGTAGAAAAGGGGCAACGAAACATACTTCCTGTTGTGATTGTAGTAGCCATCCAGCATCCTTTGGGTTTCTGCTTGCTGTGTGTCTGTGCTGCAGTTTCAGCAGTGTAGTGATCTGAGAACAGTTACATGCGCTTGTGCTGCGGCTGCTGTGTGTCTGTGCTGCAGTTTCAGCAGTGTAGTGATCTGAGAACAGTTACATGCGCTTGTGCTGCGGCTGCTGTGTGTCTGTGTTGCAGTTTCAGCAGTGTAGTGATCTGAGAACAGTTACATGCGCTTGTGCTGCGGCTGCTGTGTGTCTGTGCTGCAGTTTCAGCAGTGTAGTGATCTGAGAACAGTTACACGCGCTTGTGCTGCAGCTGCTGTGTGTCTGTGCTGCAGTGTAGTGATCTGAGAACAGTTACATGCGCTTGTGCTGCAGCTGCTGTGTGTCTGTGCTGCAGTTTCAGCAGTGTAGTGATCTGAGAACAGTTACACGCACTTGTGCTGCAGCTGCTGTGTGTCTGTGCTGCAGTGTAGTGATCTGAGAAGTGTAGTGATGAATGTGAAGGAAGAATTATGTGCATGTTTAGATCCCAATAACTTGTTGAGTTTCACCTCTGTTGCTTTCAGGCTGCCCTTAACACTTGCTGGACTTAAATTATTTGTGAACACATACATGTCAAAACCAAAGCATGATTTAACCTTCACTAAGTAACTTGGCTGCGGGTAGTAAGTGCAGGAGTTATGCTGTTACTGCTGGTAGGATTAAGGTAATTATAGCCTGCAGAGGAAGCGGTTAGATGCGGGACAGTCGAACCATGAGCAGCAGATGCCCTGTATTAAGTAAATGAAGGAGGTTATCGGTTTTAGCCCTGCAGCAATTTACATCATCTCCGATTTAAGATTTAATGTTCTTACAAGTACACAAAAATAACTTCTTTCTTTTTTACATTTTCAGCCTGACTAATAGTGTAAAATAACTGGTAATGGTACTTCGTCTTTGTCAAACGGGTTACCCCAGTCCTGTGCTATAACATGCCTTCATGATCTTTATCAGACCCAGTCTTTAGAATCAGTGCCACCTAATGTCTCTCTTTTTCTTCACAGTACATCTTTGGGGAGTTCAGCCCAGATGAGTTCAATCAGTTTTTTGTGACTCCCCGCTGTTATGTTGAGGTAAAGAAAAAGTTGTCTGTCTCTCCATCTAAAGTATTTACATTTTGTGTCATCAGCTATTGGGTTAAATCTGTCAACATGTCCAGTGATCATGTTTCATGATTTTAGTAAATGTGCTTTTACAACAGACATTGTGACCATAGACATGTTTTTATGAGATTTACTTTATCAGTTTATACAATTTAGTCATTTATGACAACGCACTTTTTCTTTTTGCCTTTCACCCCAAAGTGATGTAAAATTGTGTCTGTCTGTAGTTTATTTATATGAATTATGATATGACGGTTAAGTGAAATAAAGGTTTTGTATGCATGTACTTTTATTGACTTCATCTCATACTCATCTTTTATCAGCTTCCTCCCTTCAATGATCAAGTCACCTGTCTCAGTCGTTCCTCAGGTAAGATCAAAGCTCATGACCGTTTGCACTGAAATACTGAATCAGATACACACACACACGGATGGAATATCCAAAGTTTCATCTGTCCTGTTTACATCCTGACAAGTATTGTAAAAGGATGGTCTTCGTTTGACAGTTTATTGTAGACCTCTTTAGTCTACAAGCTCATCTCTGTAGTCTTAATAATCTGTCCCGAGACAGTATCATGTTGCCCTCTTGGGTACCTGTGACCTTCACCCTCATCTGTATCAATTATTTAGGAGGTTGCTACACTCCTGCTATGCCTTGCATAATGGAATCATTGAAACGGCAGGTCTGCGGTGAGTGTTCGGTCCACCACACGGCGCCGCCGCTTTTTTTTTCTAAGCAGATCTTAAACACTGACAGCTTTCTAAACTTCATTTCCTTTATCAGTCTAAACCCTTCCTGCCTGTCCATGTAATCTGTGGTGCTTTGCATGTTGTAGGTGCAGCAGGTGTCTCTCTGACACTTACATGCATCAGATGCAGTGCTTGCAGTTGACAAGAAGCTATTATAACTAAATACTTCTCTGGAAATGAATCTCCTTATGGGATAACAGTGAGATTTCTGGGCCATCTTTTAAGACTACTAAACGGAACCCTGCCTAGATCAAGGCCCACAATCTGTGTAGGAGTTTAAACAAGCCATCTAAAATAAATACTAACAGAGGTGTCCTTTCCTCTTCATTTATTCACTTTTTGGCCGTTTGTGTTCCACAATGACTTCTGGATGCTGTGATTTCATTTAATTTTTATTTTAATATTTTAATATTTTATATTTTATATAATTTTTTAATATTATTTTAATTTCTGGGCACTTTTTGAAACTTGAAGACTTAGTGGGAGTAATTGTGACCTGCGTTTACTAATGCCATTTTCATTGACTTTGAACTCTGAATCTTTCAATGCTTGAAATCTGCACAGTTCACACCCACAAACATGTATCCTGCATCCTGTAAAAGTTGTTGTGTTTGATTAATGGCAGCTGATGCATGCTAAATAATTATGTATAAACATCCTGAAATGTATCTTGAAACATCCTGTATAGTAAATTAGAGTAACAATATTTGTGCCCGTGAACATAAAATGGTTGTTTTCGATGTTATTTAATTTAAAGGTTTTAGGATGAGGTTTTCATCACAGAGATGAAAATGGGATGTGATGAGTTTGAGTAAATGATGACACAATTTTCATTTTTGAGTGAACTGTCTTTTAGGAATTAGTCTCTTTGTTTAAATGATAGTTAGCCTATAGCAATGAAAGCCACCTGTTTACCTCAATCTAGCTGTTTTTGTTTGCAGGAGAAGACTGCCAGCATATTGAGTTTGGAGTGGACGAGGTCATGTGTGTGGAGCAAGTGGCAGTGAAAGATCCACTGTACAAAGTGTCCAGCACTCTGAATCCTCAGGCCCCGGAGTTCATCTTAGGCTGTCAGCCCTCTCAGAAGGTCTTCTCCACACCCACACCTGTTTCTGACATCCCAGACGGTGCAGACTTCAGCTCCTCAGAGGCCTCAGTGCTGGGCAGCCAGCAGCCCTCTTCAGACATGGAAGGTGGATCCGGTGGCTTGGGACAACGAAAGAAAAAGAAAAAACGACCCCCAGGATATTACAACTACCTAGAAGGTTCAAACAGCACTGGTGTTGTCACACATGGAGCCGGAGCCTCGGGTCTGGTAAATGGACACGCTCTCAATGTCCCGCTTATGGGCTCAGAGGACATGGTTGGAGAGGTGCTTGCTGAGGCTGAGCTAATTGCCTCCGTTTCTGTAACATCAACAACATCAGCACCCCAAACTGCCTCCATTTCCCATGAGAGGACTTGTGAAAGCCCTGACCATTCAGCATTGGACTTGACGAGCAGAGCTGCTTTGTTAGACAGAAATGACACTGCTTCTCTGTCCACTTCCTCTCGGAGCAGTGGGGTGCATCATGTTGCCAGAACTGCAGAACCTCCAGCCCTGGAGAGTCCAGACCTCCTGGGTAATGGAGGGCACAGCCCTTCTCCACCATCTCCCATTTCCTTCTCCTCCTCTGCTGCTGTGGCCACACCCACTGTTTCTTCTGCTACTGATGAAAGAGAGGCTGAGGGCTCAGGGGAGGTTAATGGGCTGCCAGAGGCTGGAGCTCCAGACAGACTTCAAGACTTGACTGAAATGGGCAGTGTGCAGTCAGCTTCCTCTCTCACCCCTCTCCCTTTAGACTCTGAAGTCTCACCTGCCCCCCTTGCAGCACCTGTGGTCAGCCCCCCCAAATCCTGGGCCAGCCTTTTCCATAATGCCAAGCCTCTGTCTGGAGGGCCCCAGGCTTACGTGGAGGTGAAGAGCACACCTGCTGTGGTCACGCTCACTCCGGCTGCCTCAGAACTGCCTGAGAAGACCCATGAGATGCACGAGGGTCCGGTTCATGTGTCTGAAGATCCTATGGCCCCAAAACTGGCAGGTAGAGTGTGTGACCTAGTTTAAGGTTACAGGTTTTCTCAGCATGTATTGCACATGAGTATTCTGAATGACTGAGGGCATTATACCACCAGACACGCTATATACATTTACATTTTACATTTATTTATTTGGCAGACACTTTCATCCAAAGTGACTTGCAGTGAATTCAAGGTACACATATTTTTATCAGGACTATACAGTCATACATGTTGTATGATCATGTTGCATAGTTCATTTTGAGCCCATGATAAAGTTACCCGTGTTAAAACATCTGTCCACATTAATGGGAAAGGGTGTTAAATGCAAGTCTAGGTTGGTTAAGGGAGGGAGCATTTACTGTATATAAAATCTGTGTGCTTTACATTTGTCCACAAGATGGCAGCAGTGTTGCGGTGGTGTGCGTTTGTTGCTTGTTAGATCTGCTGTATTCTGAACACTTTAGACAGGTGCTTAGCAGCTTTGCTTTGAATCCTTTTAACAACCACACTTCCTCACC
The DNA here is from genome assembly GCA_036877545.1 of Yasuhikotakia modesta. Classification (NCBI taxonomy): domain Eukaryota; kingdom Metazoa; phylum Chordata; class Actinopteri; order Cypriniformes; family Botiidae; genus Yasuhikotakia; species Yasuhikotakia modesta. The sequence continues at coordinate 14,976 of JBAJNP010001239.1, forward strand.
CCACCCAGATTTGTGGTGACAGATCTTGTGCAAAGAGACATTCAGGTGATGCAATTACACGTCCCTATTTTTACCTCACCTCTCAGTTCACAGAATCTAAGTGCATCTCCACATGAAGTGTTACTTTAACTTCCAGATGAGCTCTTGGTACAGTTTTGTTTTAAACGCTGTGGTAGCCAGTGTCACATGATGAAATAAACCATCTCTTCTGCAGGTTCTCTGGGTTTCTCTGCCCCTGCTGAACTATGGTCAGTATTGGGCAAAACTGTTTTTGAAATGTATCTGGTGATGAAGTTCTTCCAAATGTGTCATAAATACAGCTGTCCGGTGTTTGGAACATGCATGTTATATAGATTGTGAAGCCGGTGGTAGGGATTGTGTACAATGTTCATTTGGGTAGATGGCAGTTATTCAGCAATGATGCCATTTTAAATGATTGTTAGATGTGGTCAAGACCACTAATGAATAATCTGCTGTTATTATACATGTCTGTCCTTTGTCACATGCGAATCTTCTCTGATTGTAAGACGTTTGCACAGATATAAACAGTGAATCTCTGCTCTTGTTTTGACCATTGGCTGCCCTTGTTGGAGTTGCAGGAGTTTTCTTCAGAGAGCTATTATGCATTTTATGGGCCCGCATTGGAAATTTTTCTTCTTGCTGCTGTTTTGAGGTGTGACATGATAAATGTGACATGGCTGAGATTGAATCCATGCAACCACAGACACACAACTAAAATCATAAATCAGAAAGATTAATATGCTTTACAGAACGGGCCACAGACTACGCTGTTTAAGTCAAGTGACTTTAAAGGTCAAGTATTGTGACCATACTCAGAATTTGTCCTCAGCCTTGATCTCATCCAGTTGTGAATTGCGAGTATGCACGCTGCCTGTGGGGAATGTATGTACGCATGCAGGTTTGCCCTGAGGTTTTTGGGTAAAATTCACAATTTAATGGTCTGCTTTTCATGACCAGTTTCTACCCTCCCTCTCTCTCTCTGAGCCTTTAAATGTTTTTGTTATTATACCTTTAAGAGTTTTGAGAGTAAATTCAGTAGATTCAGTATAAATGTTTGTGACTGTCCATGACTGTTCTCACTCAAAACGCCTTTGTGTTCTTTTTTTTTTTAATCTGGGATCCAAGCAAATAATTAAGTTTCCAATATTGCCAATATAATGGCAATATGGACAGATGTTGAATCGTGTTTCTTAAGCTCTGTTCATATTATTCTGTTCATATTTCCATACAGATTTCCCAGTTACTGGTACAGATTTCCCAGTTACTTCTGTGTCTTTTCCCAGTTGGGAACTGTTAACTGTCAGTAACGTGAAGCAGGATGGGAGTGAAGAACAACATGATGTTTGTTGATGCGTTTTCTCCTCTACAGAAATAATGGATAGTGTGAAGCTGATACACAAGCCTGTGTCTCTGCAGCCGCGAGGACTGATAAACAAGGGAAACTGGTGCTATATCAATTCTGTATCCTTTCTCCTGAGCTGGGTTTCTTAAGGCTGGTGGAACTGATTTGGTCAAACCTCTCTTGATTTGTTTTTTCTTGACTCTGATCTTCAGACCCTGCAAGCTCTCATTGCGTGTCCCCCCATGTATCATTTGATGAAGTCTATTCCCCTTTTCAGTGAGACACAGAGACCCTGTACATCCACACCTATGATGGACAACTTGTAAGTTCTAGGGTAATTTTGCAAAAGAAATGTATGAATGTTAAAATGTTTCTCTGCCACAACCAAGATATTTATATGCGTGTGCTTTATAAGCAGTTATTATACAGTATCTTTAATTGTACATAATAAAAGAGAAATATAATTATGTGACCTCATCTTCTGTTCTATAGCGTTCGGCTTGTGAATGAGTTCAGCAATATGCCTGTCCCTACTAAGACCAAACAGCAAGGTAAAGTCTCTCCACCACTAATTTACCCCTGTATAGTCTTTACATAAAACACAGGATAAAAGTAATCATGAGATCTTTCTGCCAAAGAACCCTGACAGGAGTGTCTTAGAGGGGTCATATATCACCCTATAGAGGATTAACCAATCAGAATCAAGTGCTCTGGAGAGTCATGTAATAAATCTAGTGTATTCCTCTGTACTTCTCTTTTGTAGCTGCCGGAGACAAGATAATGAAAGACATCAGGGCTGGCATTCCTTTTGAACCCACGTACATCTACAAACTGCTCACTCTCATCAAATCCAGCCTCTCTGAGAAGGTAAACAGTGTTTCCACTCAAGAGCTGCTATTGTTACATTCACCAGTGTCAGGCTAGCAATAGTACACCTTGGTTACCGCATAGTAACTTGCATTGTGGCAACAGGTTTTGCATGAAAATGTTATGAGGAAAAGAGAAAAGTCTGACCACAAGCAAACCTAAGAACCTCCTGTTCTGGCTCTGCTCGTGTCAGTCTGCACATTAGATAATGTTCAGGACTGAATGTCTTTTTGAGACAGAAGACGATCAAAGCAGAGCGATAAAGGTTCGGTTATGGCGCGTTTAACTGTTAGTCTGTGGATGTGAGCTCTTTTTCCAGACATAAGGAACAAAAATGGAAAATGTTGGAGAATGAATGTTGATAATGTTGATGTTTGTGGTGTGTGAATTGTGTTGTTTTCAGGGACGGCAAGAGGACGCAGAGGAGTACCTCGGTTTCATTCTGAACGGGCTGCATGAGGAAATGTTGGCTCTGAAGAAGATCATCTGTCCACAAGAACAGAGTACGATCCTTTCTGCCACCTGCATTTACTACAACAGAAGCCAGATTCACTTTATTTCAGGCAGATGTGTGTAAACTGAACCAACTGCTTGCTTGTAAAACAGTGTTTGCTTTAAACTCTCTGTCTCTGATCAGAAGCTCCCACAGCAAATGGGCCTGAGAGTCCCTCTGCTGTTCAGGAAGACCCTGCTGAGAGAGAGGAAGAGGGCAGTGAGGATGAGTGGGAGCAGGTTGGACCCAAAAACAAAACCTCCATCACCCGCCAGGCAGACTTCATCCACACCCCCATCACTGACATATTTGGTGGTCACATCAGGTGGGCTTGATGGACATCTCTGAATACTTGGTCATTTGATTGTTGTCAGATCCTTCTAGATATTGTACAGCACTGTGTGCGCTGTGCATACATTGTATCACAGTTATGGAATTTATTAATTTTGCTGTAAATAAACATGGTTTTACATTATTTGCACAAGTAAATACTTTGTTTTCCTATTGGTTCTTGTGCAGTGCAGCATTCTTCTGCAGTGTACAGGTGTGACTGATTTTGTTGGTTTTGAACCTCATTTGAAAAAATTGAAAAACTTTGCATGAAGGTTATGCAACACTATGATTTCCCCTAACCGCACAAGTGTTTAATATTAATCTAAATATGACTATCAAGCACAAATGCCAGTCACTGCTGAAGCAAAAGAAGTTGGATTTTGGTTGTGGTATTTAGTGTAGATGGTGTTTGTCTTGAGAGTTTGAGACATCTGACCTCCTTGGCACAAATTTACTAAGATATGCCTTGCGTCTGCAAACAAAACAAATGAGTGGAAAAGAAAGCGTGGCACCAGGAATGTGGTTGGCCTTCTTTTCATTGGCTGACGGTGCACAGTTTGGTGTGACGTGAGATTGTGGTGAGTGTGGTGTCGTCTGCTGCTCCTCCAGGCTGTGTGCTTGCAGCCATCACAAACACTCGCCCTGTCTCACTGAGCCTCTCCTCGGCACAATGACGATCCCTGTGGCTCTTCACCAGCATCATCCTTGCCCAGTGAGCTGAATTAAGCAGCAGCAGAAGCCGAGTGTTACTGTGTCTCTTGTGACTTCTCCATATTTATTTGTAATTGTGACATTGCCAATCAACCACTTGCTGTCAGGTGGCACATCCATGTTTATGAACCCTTTTGTGTTTGTTGTAGGTCTGTGGTGTACCAGCAGAGCTCAAAAGAGTCGGCTACCCTGCAGCCTTTCTTCACGTTGCAGCTGGACATCCAATCAGAGAAGATCCGCACAGTGCAGGAGGCCCTGGAGGTACTGGTGGCCCGAGAGTCTGTTCAGGGCTACACCACCAAGAGCAAACAGGAGGTGTGTATCCTTAACACTGCACTGTTTGGTTGAAATAGTCCCACAAATCAGATGTTCACATATTCACATGATGCTGCCTCCTCTCTCTTTTATGGCTGTAGATTGAAATAAGCAGGAGAGTGACTCTTGAAGAACTTCCTCCAGTTCTGGTTCTTCACCTCAAGAGATTTGTCTTTGAGAAGACCGGTGGATGTCAGAAACTGATCAAGAATATCGATTACCCTGTTGATCTGGAGATCAGTAAAGGTATTTTGTTTAGAACTGCTGATACTTGAATCTGTTTTTTTCTCTTGAACGCACACGCAGCCTGTGAGTCGCTTTCAGAACTTCAAACCATTTTGTTTCAGTGGATTATTTGAGATTGGTAAGTCATTACTCTTGAAAGTTGTTCCGTGAGGGGGAAAAAAAACCTGCGTTCTTTCACCGAACAACTGTAAGAGACTCGACCCCCTTCGCTAATATCAGCACCTAACCCAAATAAACCTCAGCAGTGCTGAGGGAGCAGCTCAAAGCCCCTCATTTATGAATGCTTTCCTGCTGATAAAAGTGGGCTGTAATCCTTTGCTTGGGAACGGTAAATACACACCAGTGTTCTTGCTCATCTGGACTTCTAGTCTGGATTCAATTTACTGAAATGTAGCGTTCCTTTTAAATACGGGTTGTCTTTTCTCAGAACTAACAATAGATCATGTTAATAGTTGTTGTTGGCCTGCGGTGTGTGTGTGTGTGTGTGTGTGTGTGTGTGTGTGTGTGTACACTGCTCATTATTGTGGTGTTCTGTTCTCCTGCAGATCTGTTGTCACCGGGGGTGCGGAGCAAAACTTTGAAAGGCCAAAGAACCTACAGGCTGTTTGCAGGTATGTTGTTCCTCGAGTGATTCTCTCAACTCATGTTTATGGGCGTATGAATAGCTGCAAGCTGTACAGCCCAGATACTAGTTTTGTTTATATGTGAAAATACTTGTAGTTCCTTATGACAGCTTACTGGAAGACATAATACATCTCCATTCACCCCCCAACACACACTAACACGCATGGCCTGCTGCTCTGTTCAAACACACCACCTTCACCTCAGATCCGCCTTGTTGTTTATTTTCCTTTTCCCCTGCTCACCAAAAAAGTATCTCATCCAGCAGTATCTCTAGCAACAGTTGCTAGCCAGAACATTTCCCAGAAGTCTCAGTGTCCCATCTGGTGTTGGGGGAAAATAAAAGAGAAAGGTTTAAGTTTACTTGTCTGTGATATGATGCACAAAATATTCCGTCATCTGATTTCAGACCTGATTGCGGTCATGAGTCCGACTCGAGCATGTCCATTATCCTGCTGCATGTTTAACGGACCACTGACATCATACAGTAGTCCAGTAAAGGTTGTGGTTTAACAGATGACAGACGCATGAATGTCTGTTGGTGCATTTCCTCTGTAACAAACCCAATGATTTAATTATTCATAACAAAAGGCCCAGCACAGCAACAGTCTTATTATGCAACACTGAAGTTATTAACAGGAAAAATGGAGAGCTAAAAAAACCAAGTCCAGAGTTGTAATAACATGAAAGTGTGTTAATATGGTGTGAAACGTGTGGATTAGCTAGTTACTCTGACATCCTGCAGTCTGGAACTCAGTTTACAGTCAGCCTGGTATCTGGGAATGTTTTCATACTGTGATGTATAGATGCTAGCGTACATTTTTTAACATGCTTCATGTGCTGTCTCTGTCTCCAGTCGTCTATCACCATGGGAACAGTGCTACGGGCGGCCACTACACTACAGATGTCTTCCACATCGGTCTGAACGGCTGGCTGCGCATCGACGACCAGATGGTGAAGATCATCAACCAACAGCAGGTGCTGAAGCAGACCGCAGAGCGCACTGCCTATCTGCTGTACTACCGCCGAGTGGACCTGCTGTAGACACACACACGCACACACACACACGCACACACACAGGAACACTGCCCAACTTCACTGTCCTTCATCCCTCACTCCTGCTGTTCCAGAGAGCCAGCTTTTACTTTGTTCTTACTCATTCTTGTTCCTGAAGGAGAGATAAAGACAACAGACATATCTAAGACTTTCCACACTTGGTCCTGCGCGGCTGAGAGTTTAAGGGGACACCTGTTAGTGCTGGAGGAGACTCCAGTTTACAGAGCCACCTCAAATCACCGCTGATGTTCACAGCCTCATTTTACCACCATATGAACTCTAACTGATGAGGTTAAAAACTGATGGACTGCTGGGAATCTTTTTTTCTCGTTTCATCTACCTTTTTTTAATGGCATAGAAGCAAGTGTTTTGTCTTTCAGCAGTGGAGGTTCTCAGTGATTTGCAGCAGTTCAGTGGAGCTGTTTAATTCTTGACCTGGTCATAAGAGGCCCAGCACCAGCAAGCTGCAGAAATCTGTGCAGATCTCTTTGTATTTCTGGAGCTCCTCAAGCAGGACACCGTAGTCCATCACAAGCGCTGCTCTGCTGCTTCTCTGCCCCTTTCTCACAATCCTGCCGCTTCAGGATCCTGATCCTGAGAGGAGATGTGAGGATGCGAAGATGCTGCAGTGTGCTGAAAGGAAGAAGCAGCAAAAAAACTGGCTTTGTTTGAGGAACCTCTGTGTGATTTTTGGGTGTAGGATTAGAATGACTATCTTACAATTTTAACGCGCTTTAGGATATAAATGATTAAAAGCTTTGTGCACGCAAAAATATAAAACCGGTCAATAAAATGTGGGTGTGCGTTGACACATTTCTTGCAGATATTTAAGTTTTAAAAGTATTAAAGAAAACGCAAAAATCCGAATCTTGGTGGCGATGGACTGGTTCTGCTTCAGGGGGTGATTGCGCTTGTTCTGTGGGCTTTCTGTGAACTGATGCTTACAGTGTCATGCTGTCGAGATACCAATGATGTCTAAAATTTCCACATGAGCACATCTTTATGTTTGCCTTCATTTGTGCTGTTAGATCTTCTGCATCATAAGTTGACAAGATTTTTCAGTCCCGCAGCATGAACCGGGTCACTCGTGCCAGGAGCGGCACTGGTGGATGTGGACTGCGTCTGGTTCTGTTGGTTAGCCGCTGCGAGCAGTCAGCTGTAGTGTTGAGGCTCTGTGTGCAGCTCTGAGGATGATCTTTCAGAATGAGTCGCACAAAACGTCTTTAATTCCATTAAAAGCTGTGCTGCCAGGAGATTAGATCAGCCCTGCGTGGACGTGCCACCGCAGATGCGCACAAACAGTGAATCATGTTTGCGTCTCTTTCAGATGCATCATCAATATTATACCTGATTGTATTGCAATGATTTTTGACGTTGTTGTTTTTTTCTTTTCCCATTCGCCAATTTCTGTTCTCTGAATATTTTGAAAGTAAAATGACACGAGGCTAAAGCACAACAATGAATAAAGTTATACAAGTACTGCACTTGACCATATTCATTTCTTTTGACCTTTTATTTGTCCTTTTTGTATTTAACGTTACACACAATAAAAGTACCATTTGACATGAGATTTATAGCAGTATAAGTCATGTGAATTGCTGTACTACTGCCACAGCATCCACACACTCAGAGCTAACAGAAGACCTGCTCTGTTGTTTAATAATTGCCTCTCGATTTGCTGTTACTGATAAGTGTAGGAAACTCTACGTTGTAACGCTACATTTCAGTGTAAATCCATTCTGGAGATCAATAAAAGTGCAAATTCAGCTTGTTGAAATATGTCCAACTGAATATGTCCAATTTAAAAATGTAACTGGAAAAACTGCCCAGTTCCTTTTATCTTTCTACTGTTTTGGTGAATCCAAACTTTCTGTACAAGCAGCTAGATAATGACACACACGGATTACAGAGCACGCTGTAGCTTCCAGAAACGCATCTCTTCACATGCTTTAGTCTGACCACATGATCTTCATGCTGTAAATTCATCCTCCTGATTCTGGGAAAGCAAAGCATGAATTTCAAATCAAAGTCTTGCATTCTGTTGTATTTGCAGAAATCTGTTTTCATGATCAAAATGAAATCATATTTCATGTTTGTTAAGAGTGTAACTGTAAAAGGCTTGTTTTCCCCTTTGTTGAATTTTCTCATTTGAGAGGAATATTAAGACCCCCCCAAGTGAAACCAAAGGAAACGTGATGTAAACAGACACTGTTGCCTCTTATGATTGCTACTAGACAAAATGTTGTTGTAACCCCCAGAACCATGATGTCATATTCAGCTCGTTCTTTAGCCGTGTTCAGATGTTTATCAGCAGGGAGTGATGATGAAACCAGCACTGTGTTGATGCCTGATGTGTCACGTGATACACTCGTCCTTCTGATGGTTTCTGTTGTTTCACCAGTGAGACTGTTTCTTTCTCTTCCTTCAGTATGTTGGTCAGGGAAAGTGCTGGTGTATAGCTACAATGATGTCTGTCTTTTCATTCTGTGCTTCCTAACTGTTGTGTCTGCTGATTTCCTGATGCGTTGAGAATTTGGGCTAAATACAAACTGTTGTCTCATCCTCTGCCCTCAGCCTTCTACTTCATCAAATGTTCAAATAAAAAGTGAATAATGTGTGTAAGGTGTTATTTCTGCAGCAGATTAGGCTTCTTTTCAGCTGTTTCAGCCGTCTGCTCTTAATGAATAACCACAAACAAACATTTAATAATGAAGGAAGTGCACCTGATTTTCAGAGTAGCTTTTGTACAGTATAATAAACGCTTGTTGCGTTATTCCCCGACTGACCGTTCTGCACTTGTGGCTCTGTTGCCTGTCTGCTAATCCAGTGAGCAGCAGTTGGATTACATGCCTGTAATGTTTGCTAAAGCCATTATTTTTGAAGCTGATAGAATAAAGACTGATTTGGAATGAATATGTTGCTCCAGAACATATTAAAATGTGGCTTTGTGCTGCTGTAAAAAATTGTTTCTTAAACAGCTGATTGTCTGATGATTACGACACAATTAACTGGAAATACTTTAGGAGCTTTGAAGCTGTCATGCGATTGGTTAAAATCTAGAATAATCAGGAGCATTTTTTTACCAGTCCAACTGGAAACATGCTGAACAAATTGTGATTGGTTGCTTTACATGTTAGTCACACGGCCTCTTGGGTGGTCCTTGGCCAATGAAAGCTGTGATGGAGTCCAGACCGTCTGCTGACAGTCTGAAGATCTGGCTACGCTAGACTAGGGTTCCCATAGCCTCACTGTATACAGTGAGCAAAATGTTTTTATTGGCTTTGGAACTTCTGTAACCATATATAATTTTTCCAGCGTTTCACTTGAAGCTAAAAAGACATTTCTTAATGTTGTGGATTTATAACTTGATGAATACACACCATCACTGCTATGCAGGGGCTCTGATTATCTTTTAATGATGTATAGTATTATTTTGTGATTATCTTGGCTCTGTGAACAACCTTTAACAAAGGAGGTTTCTCAGTAAAGAAGAGATCTTTTTACATGTTCTTATATCAATAAATGGTCGCGGTGCTTCTGAGCGTCCGTGATTTGCGTTTGGCTGACACGGAGCAGTTCTTGTTCCCGTTCAGGTCTGGCACTGACTGCTTCACACAAACAAACTGCAGGAATCTTAAACATGCCTCAGCCCAAGTAGAACTGCACATTCAAAACGGGCAGATTGTTTCTAATGGTACAGTGTGGCTCCAGCTGGTACTGAGTGTTAGATGTTGAAACGAACTTTGTGTTTAATGTGCAGTTTCATTAGGAACATCAGCTTCTAAGTGATTTCTTTGGAGTGTTCCTCAAAAAAATCTCTCAAACTAAATTTCTCCAGGTATTTATGCAAAGCATCTAAAGCGCTTACCTGTATATTCATTTTTATAAAGTGAAAGGCGATGGGAAGCCCTTTTACTCAGACTAATCCGCTTTTAAAATTCTAACCCAGGATTAAACAGATATTATTTCAGGGTTAAATGGCAGAGAGAACAGCATAGGAGCACATACATTAGCTGTGATGGAGCTGAAGTAGTTTAACAGACCAGAGTAAACCAGCAGTTTTTAAACTGAATGATTCGTGTGGCAAGCAAACAGTCACATGTTCATTGATTTTGATTCCAAACATGTTTGCGAGACATGTTTTAATAATTCTTTTCTTTCAGTTGTGCAATACCTGGGCAGATACCAGTCATTAACCGCTCAGGTGACGTGTGAGTGCTGTCATAATGAACTGTCAGTGTTCTGTACTGTATACACTCTGTGCAATACAATTATTTTAATGCATCAATCCAATGTGTATAAAAGCAGATAACTTTTTTTATTGCAGTGTTCTTTGTTATATACTTATATACTTTGTTATATACTACACGTTTAGGCATGTACAGTGTTAATATATAGTGTAGTACTGAGTGCTGCTCCAAACATAATACAAACTATTTCCTGACCACATGGACTATGAAATCCTGCCTGTATACATTTTAGAATTACAATTTTAATGTAATCGAAAACTAGTAGTTCACTTGTTTCTTCATTTCATTAGACCGTTACTGAAGGCCAGTATAACATCTCATGTAATTGTGTGTAAATGTCCTTGAATCACATCCTGAGCCAAAGAAGCCAATTCAAACACCAATACGTTCCAAGGATACCCCTTCAGGTCTTCTGTTGAACTCTGTCTCTCAACTGCTGACTTCTGCTGTTTTTCTGGTGATGCAAGGAAAGATGCGTCCCATGCCCCCCTCATTAAAACAGGCTGTTTAACAGGCCGTTTCTTTGCTTATAGCCACATCTGTTTGTTGACATCTCCTCTGACCAAAGCATGTCATTCCAAAATGATTGTTCTCGTTTCCTTCAGTGACACTTTTGGCAGCTGTGTGGCATGTTGTGTTAAATCAAAGCATACAAGCAGAGACGTGTATGGCGGTCTTGGCAGTGTTAATGACCCAATGATATTATCCTGTCTGGAGATGAATGCAGGTCTACATATAAGATGGTTAACAGGGTAGAGATGGTTTAAATGGCTTATATATTTGAAAAGGTTTATTTCGTTCCAGTAACTTTCGTAATAAGGTTAATGTGGGTCACAGTGTTTTCATTGAGTTTCATTGTTAAAAACATTTTATACTACATTATATTTAAAAGTTACAATTTTGACAAAGATATTGTGGTGGTAAGTGAAGTGACTAGTAAATCAATTGTTTATACAACATGGTTTTAATTACAGCTTTTAAATTATAAATTAAAAAAATTACAAATTGATTTCTTAATTGAAATCAAAACTCAACTATTAGATCTGGCAGAGAGAAATCAATCGCAATTGTTTGAAATACTTTGTTCATAAAACATGTTGCACAACTGTAAGTCATGAGGAAACATCAGGATGCATGTGGTTGTGAAATCGATGCCATGATTTACGCCTTTTGCGTTTTTATCTCAACATCGTTCGTCAGAGGGCGAGTGTGAGCACGACCCCCCCTCCTCTCTCTCTCTCCCTCCTCTCCTCCTCTCTCTCTCTTTCTTACTCTCTCTCTCTCTCTAACAGTGAGCTCTCCTGCACTATAAAAGCTCTAATGTGCGTCTGTCTCAGAAACTTCTTCGTCCAGCCCAGCAGACAGCGTGCTCCACTAACCTCTGGAATAACTTGTGGGAGAAGACTCATCTGTTTGGTAAGCTGTTTAGTGTTTATATGTTTATAAGTTTTCATATACATTGGTGTAAGGGCTGATGAATCTGCATGCACACTGTGAGAATGTTTGAACTTTAAGAGGAATAAGCTGCACTAAACTGCAAGCTGAAAAGTGGACTTGCTGTTCTAGAAACCTCTGGTACAAAAATCTCTGGTGACTGATCAGTCAGTCATGCTTAGAATTCAGGAGAATTAAGGATACGATGAAACTAAATGCGAACTTTAAAGAAAGAGGAGAGAGAGATTCTGAGTCTTATTTCACATTTTCCTCCACCACTAAATTACATTCTTGTAACTTTCAGCTCTTGTCTAGTCCTAGATGATGTTTTAAAGAGTGAGCTGTAGCTCTGATGAGCTCTAAAGTTTAACCAGTAAAGTGTAGATCAAATAAAACAAACCTGCTGGTCAGTCAAACTTTGACAATTGAGGGAGGTCAGGACTGACAGTTTAACCCTATTGTTGTGTTCCTCAGTAAAGATGTTCTTTATGTCACTTGCCCAAGATGTCATTTATGGGCCATGACAAACATCAATCATGTTTTTTTAATCTGTACACAAATCTATTTATTTGGTGTCGGTCAATGTGGGCCACCAAAATTTGCTTCCTAATAAATGCTGCTCCAGTGAGAACGCACCTCACATCTAAACAAGTTACAACAATTCAGTTTTTAACCAGAAAGAGTTACACAAAGCAGCAATAACAGCGCAGTGTGAGGCTCTTTATCTAATGTAGTTTCAGACTTTCATCCTTAACATGTAGCTCACAGTAGTCATTTACTGCATCTCGCAATTCTTTTCCATTGTAGTTGTCAATGCATTCTGTTTGTGTTCAGCTCTTTGTGACAAATGAAATGTCTGCTTAAAGCACTTATTATTCTCTGTGAGTAAACACACAGACATGTGTTTATTATTCAGCGTTTGGGGAATGTGTTGAATGCAACACTTGTGCACATGGAAACCATATTTCCTTCCCGATGTTCTCTGAACAGAGCCCTGAAGACACACAAGGCCATCCACTGTTGTCCGACCCTGAAGCTGCTGCCATGCACAGACTGTTTCCTCTTGCCCTGCTTTTCCTGACTGCCAGGTTGGCTGCTTCTCTCTTCCTGCCCGACTCCCCTGAGCTGAGGCGACTAATGCGGCGCTACCAGGACGAGTCCAACGGCACAATCGCAGACGCCCCGTCACGCACCCGTCGAGCCATCCAGTGGTCGGATCGAGAGGAGATTTTGCAGCTTCACAATAAGCTGAGGGGAGAAGTTTACCCAACTGCCTCCAACATGGAGTACATGGTAAGGCTGGAAACCACTTTTTACAGGTCATTATAGGTCATTTTATACTAACATTATAGTGTGTTTTGTGTCACTTTGCATTAAAAGAAAACAGGTATACAGTTGCTGGTCTTCATTTCGCTGCAGCAGCAGATTTGAGTTGTAAAGTGTGCTCAGATCAGTGTTTTATCTCAGTTAGAATGTTTCCTCAGAATCTGCGTCTGTCTCATTGGCACCAGTGCTGTTTATTTATGGGCATAGCCTGCAGCAAAGGCTTTGCTTTTATATCTGCCACACATGCTGAGAGCTGTAGACAACCTAAGCGTTACTTTGCAGTTAACAACACTAATTTATGCAGTAAACATCTGGAGGTGTCTGATATGGAGGGGGGGTTTCAGTGATGCCTTTAAGTGTGGAGACACATTTACACTGAGGTTTAACTGCCTGCTGACACACGTAAACAACAGAAGGAGATTAATGATCTTATTGTTTCATGAGGCTCGGTTATTTGACTATAATGGCCTGGGATAGTTACACTTATTTTAATAGCATCCAGGTTAGTATAATAGCATCACATGTCATGTCAAAAATTACACAATAACAACTCGACAAAATCTCGTTTCTGGGGAACAGACTTATTAGCCTCCCAAAGGACACATGGATTAATTGTTTTCCTCACTTTTGTAAATTGCTAAATGTGTAAATTGTGCATTTAAAAGAAAGTTGCGTAGCGCATACACAACATAACAGAGCTTTATAGAGGCTAAGAATTTAGACATCAGCCACAAGCAGGAGGATCAGAAGTCTTCGCCAGGCATAATGAACAAGTAGATGTTTGAGAAACGCAGAACCAGGCTGAGCTGAGCTGAGGTTACCCCGTGTGTAAGTACTTGTGCCCATCGTCCAGCTGGAAATTTACTGGGACCTTTACAAGGGTAAAGAACAGTGTTCTGTGGACTGAAGGAGTGTGTGAATGGAGCTCCCCATCCATCCTCTCATAAGGCGGGGAAATTTGTTTCCTTTAACCCTGATTGCTGGGGATTTACAATGGACGTGAGCCAAGCTCTCATGGGTACCTGCGGTCATAGTTTCAGTTGTATTGGGCTGATTCCCAGCCAGTCAGCATGTCCAGTATTGTGTTCATGTCTCAGTGCAAGTGTTGGAGAATCATTAACCTATTGTGTTTTGCAGTTTGGTTTTGATGGTGACATATTAATAGTGGTATGATATTTTTCCTGTGCGTATGATCAGGTGTGGGATGATGAACTGGAGAAGTCAGCAACTTACTGGGCAGAACAGTGCCAATGGGAACACGGGCCTCAAGATCTACTCATGTCCATTGGACAGAACCTGGCGGTACACTGGGGCAGGTAAAGTGTCAGCGCGCACACATTTACAGACAACACGTTAGTCAGTTTCTGTACAACAATGTGTTGCCAGGTTTCCAACCACCAAAATAAAAAAATGAGAAAAAAGAACTGAACTGCTATGAAAAGGGCCCTGTGGTCTGATGTCTGTCTGTCTCACAGGTACCGCTCTCCTGCTTACCATGTTCAGGCCTGGTATGATGAAGTGAAGGACTACACGTATCCGTACCCACAGGAGTGTAACCCCTGGTGTCCTGAGCGCTGTTCTGGACCCATGTGCACCCACTACACACAGGTGAGCGAGGGAGCTGCTCTTTACATTTGGTGACTGCAGTAATCCTGCAATATTAGTCTTTTTTACTTTCACAATTCATGTGAAAGCCTTAAAAACAAACAGCACGTCCCATATCAAGCAGACGCAAAATGAAATATAGAGCTTAACTAAGAGAGAGCTTCAAATCAGAGAGAAACATTAACAGAAAACAAATAAGAGAGTTAAAAAGCATAGCAGAGATGCTGAAAACTGGCCTCCCTTCTTCTCAGATGAGTTTGTGAAAACACATGTTGGCTCTGCTCTCTGTCCTCTAAAAGCAGGTCACTGCCTTTGGAAAACTTTCCTGGTTTCCTGTTTGACCCACATTCCTTTGAACACACAGGACTCAGAGGTGCAGGGTTGAGTCCTGCAGCAACGCTCTGGTCGTTTCACCTTCTCTCAAGTGTATTTTTCTTAGGAAGTCAGACATGGACAGCTTTAACTCTGTCCCGCAGTGCCAAACAATCCCTTCGAGATCACCTTTAGTGTAAACTCTGATGTTGTGCTGTGTTCAACAGGCTGATTATTGTGCTGAATTACTGCCTCGTGGCTGATTCTGCCTGTGGCCTCATTTTTGCACACAAGCGGGATGTACATTCCTGAGGGAGCATCAGAGTGCAGAAGGGAAATAGAAGCTCTTCTTCTACTTGTGCTGTACCGAGCTGCATGCAAACTAGCTGCACAGTTTAACAGTATGTGTTAGAAAAGCCTGAATAAGCACTTCCCTTTCATTTCACAGGCGAGTGGTTTGGCGCGTGCAGACGCTGCACTTGGTGAACTCTGTTGTGTTTGAATCAGGGAGGTTTTGACCACAGCTGGATGGTCTGCATGTTACTTTGTTTGTGTGGAAACTAGCCCGGTCACACTTGAGGTCCTTCTCCTTCCTGACTGTGGGGCAGAATGAAAGAGGGCAGTCTCCTCAACTGCCCCCGTGGCCTCATCAGTCTGCCCCTGAAAACCCTTCCTGCAGGGGGCATTTCCTCCTCAGAGGTGGTCGATAAGGAGACCTGCAGATTTTATGTATTAAAAAAATGCTGTATCTGTTCGTTTGTCTCAACAAACACCGCTAATAACACCAATAAACGCTGTGTTGTTTTCAGCTGGTCTGGGCCACGACCAATCGAGTGGGCTGTGCTGTACATGTGTGTGCGAGTATGAACGTGTGGGGGGAGACCTGGGAGAATGCTGTCTACCTGGTCTGTAACTACTCACCCAAGTAAGACCTTACACCTGAAACGAAACATTTCAAACACTGAAGCTTTACACTTTAGACATGAAGTAAATTTATACACAATATACACAAATATAAATATATACACAATTTATGAAACAGAATCATGAACTGAATTTATTGTTCTTTTCCATTGTATTGATTTAGTCCAGCAGTTGGGATTTTGTCTTAAAAAAGAGTGAGAATGTGACGTGCATCTGAGCGACTGGAGTTTTGAGTTCTCGCTCAGACGTGTCTGTTTTAGAGTCATTCTAAACTCACATGACACCTGTTCCACTCCTAGGGGAAACTGGATCGGGGAAGCCCCATACCAGCATGGCCGCCCCTGTTCTCTGTGTCCACCGAGCTATGGAGGGGGCTGCAGAAACAATCTCTGTTACAGGGGTGAGGACTGAGTGAGAAAGACTGAAGAGGAGTAACACATTAAACAAAAGTCTGCCTCAGATTCATTAACTACCTTCTGCCTCCAGGAGACACTGAGCGTCATGAAACTCCTGAAACGAATGAGGTGGAGAAGCCACAGGAACCCCTGCAGACCCAAACATCTCCTGCTAAGCCCTCTGGCTCCAGGAGCAACACGAGCGGCAGCTATCTCAGTGAGTGGGAGAGCTTGCATCAAATCAGGAAAGATGGGAAATGATAAACAAGTGGACTTTCATATAATGGGTTATGAAATGTTTGCCAGTTTATGTATAATTTAAGAATTTTATGAATTATTCATTTTAAATGGTATGTGTTAATACTGTAACAATTTCTTTGGTGTCTATTCAAATATTTACAATACATTTACGTGCAGCCCGAAACATCAAGTGTGAGACCAAAATGAGGGACAGATGTAAAGGAGTGACCTGCAACAGGTCAGTGTGATGCAATTCACTCTTTCTTTGAAGAGTTGATGAACCTCAGAACGTGTAGCAGTGATCATTTTGTTTTCAGGTACCTCTGCCCAGCCGACTGTGCAAACAAGCGAGGCAAAGTTTGGGGGACGCTCTTCTATGATGTGGTGAGTACATCATTTGAGGGGCTTTGGTTTATCTGATGATGTTGGCGTATTCATGAAACGAACTGTTCTTGTAGCAATCGAGTATTTGTCGTGCTGCTATTCACCATGGAGTGATTGACAACAACGGAGGCCTCGTGGACACCACCAGAAAAGGCAACGTCCCATTTTTTGTAAAGGCAACCAAAAATGGCATTGAGTCATTCAGGTAAGATGACCACTGTGATTATATTTATATTTCAGTTCCTCTTGTCCACAGTGCTACATATTTATTCCAGTCTGTCTGCTCTTTTAGTAAATACAAACCTGGAAATGCATTCATGGTGTCAAAAGTGGAAGGTAAGTGAAATGATGCCCTTATATTACCAACCAGTTCCAATCAGTTACAGTTATCAATTACAATAATGACTTCAACATCAAGTTGACATTATTATGAATCATATTAAAGATCATTGATCACCTGACTGGGCAGCTTTAGCGCTCACTGGTGGAAAGATTGTGTGTTGTTGGCAGAGGGGCTGAATGACTTTGTTTGTATTGTGTCTCTTTAGAGCAAACAGTGGATTGCTACACAACAGTGGCTGAGATTTGCTCCTTCAAGACGTCCTCCTCTCATTGTCCAAGGTACAGTTCAGCCATTATAATACTGTTTAAGTCTTATTGTAAAGCTACTTACAAAGTGCTGCTTTTCTTCCTCAGAGTTTACTGTCCAGCAAACTGTATAAATGAACCTTCATACTGGGCTCCAGTGGTGGGCACTAACATCTACACCGATGTGAGTACATACTGTATTTACACTTCCTTTGGTAACTGGGGTGTGATCAGCCTGATGAAGCCACATCATCTTCTGTATGTGGGTATAGTAAGAGGGCCAGTGGAATGATGTCATCTTCTCAGAACATGTTATCTGAGCCATTAGAGTCTCCCAGCCCTTCTTAGCGTCTGTGGGAAAGCAGACAGTGTTGTGAGCAGTTCTGTACAAGCTGAGAGATGACAAATAAAAGAGAACATACTGCAATGAATCCCTCATGAGTGCTGAAGTGAGCATGGAGCTCATGGGAAGGTTCAACCACAAGAACTGTGTGTGTGAACCTGAAGCGAGGCGATGGACATCACTGCCCTAATGTCCCTGTAAACTGACCATAGAACAACAGATGTGTATGTAAGAGCAGCTCACTTATATTGCCTCATGCATACTTAAGGTCAGAAGCTGACCTAACAGGGAACGTAACTGTTAAGGGCTCTCTGAGTTTATGTCAGAGGTACTGGAAGTAAGTTCTTAATGAATGATCTCACATCATGTCACAGACTTGTGGAATTCTCATTTGTAGTTGGTTTACACAAGATCCAAGGTACAGTGTTACAGTGCAGTCAGCTTATAATTTTCACAAAATAATCCTGGACAGAGTAATTATGACTGACTCTTTTGACTGATTCAGTATTTTTTATAAAGGTAGCCATTGTTTAACGGTGCACTGATACACAACAACCGGACACCAGACAACAAGAGGAGCTGATTTTGATTGTTTACATTTGTATACATACAACTGAACAACACATATATTGTTGAACTGGCTTTTTAGTTTGAGATCTGAATAAACCCTTACTTTGTAATTGTAGTAACTCTGACATGAGTTTTCCTCATCACTGTGTCCCATATTTATCATACTTGACAGGTAATAAATTTGGTCGGAAGCAAGGACTTATATTGAAAGTGAAACCAGAGGAATATTTAGGGCTCATTAAAGAAGTGGCTTCATTTGACTTGACTCACACTGCAGTTCTCTGTGATGTTTAGCATCTAAAACAAGCAACACCTGTGCAAGCATCTGTTCTGATAAGGCACCCTTAGAAACTCTCTTGAGTAGGCCAATGTAATGAAAGTACAATGAATGCTGACTGTATGAATACCCTTATGTCTGCACATGTCCAGAGCTCCAGTATCTGTCGAGCAGCCATTCACGCTGGAGCGATCAAAGCTGGAGGAGGCTATGTAGACCTCCTGGCTCTGGATAAGAGGAAGAGTTACACTGGGACCACGAGGAATGGCATCCAGTCTGAGAGGTACACATCTCATATCTCTGCCTTACTCTGTCTTCCTAGCTTTACTCTCTCTCAGTAACCAGCGGTTAAATGAGCGATGGTGTAGTTTCTTATTGAGGCTGGACCACACAGAACTCTTTACTTACTCTAGCCCAGCACTTCAATGCTTCGGGCAAACTGCCTAGATAAGCAAAATTAACTCCAATGCAATGAAATCAAACACCATCTACAACCAAACTGATCCTTGACTCTTGGAAGTTGCTGGTCTTGAGTGGGTTCTCTAGACAGATCTTGGAGAGATTTTCTGTGAGACCACTGATATTCACAGGATGTCATTTAGGGGAAATGGGGGGCAGAAGTTTGCTGTATTAACAGGGAAACATTCACAGGCTCCATTTTTCCAGTGGATGGTAGAATTGCTGGTGACTGACTGACCTGGTCAAGAATAACTGCAGCATGTCTGAAGCTAAAACACTCTAATGCAGCATCACCTGAGTCAGAAGTAGTGAGAAATATAGTCAAATATGAAAATGAAGTGTATCATTTGAATGGAACACGAGACAATAAAAACAGTGTTAGTGTGAGTTAGAACTGAGTTCTGAGGGAACAGGAACCCTTCAGGTTGACTGTTGTTGCACCTCATGAGCTATGGCCATAGACCACATCATCTGACAGTATTTACAGACACAATATCATCTCAAGAAAGAGTCCAGCTGGAGCTTGATGATGTGGGTGCAGTTTCCTGACTTGTGAAGAAGGACTTTACTCTGTATCAGAGATGCAAAGTGGAAATGGATGAAGAACAGAAATGTATTTATGTAAACACATAAAGCAATATCACAGAAACAAAGCATCTTATGTAAAGTTGGCTGTGGAAATATTTTGTTCTCAGACACGTTTTCTGAGCATCCCTGTCTGTTTTCACCGTAATGTTCATCTTCTCTCTTGCAGTAAAACCAGAACAGAAGGTGGATCATTCAGAGTCTTCGCTGTTAAAGAGTGAGAACATACTGACAGGCTCCCATCCATGGCTTCACGCACAGCAGCGCTTCTGTTTGCTCCCAAAGGACAGAGCGTGGCAATGCAGAACCTCTAAAGAGACTCACATATGAACAAAGGGCCAGTTAAAGTCTTCTCCAGCTATTCCACCTCATACTGCTGCTTCAAACAGAGCCTTTCCAAACCTACCATACGTTTGTGAGAAGTGTTTGTGAGCACGCATACGTTGTGGTAGAAATGCTATTTTAACAGCTGTGCTGATTTTAAATATTGTTTCACTCCATTTATATTTTGATTTTTTTGCAACATTTCTCCTGTGCCCACAAATAATTTCTGTTGCACACACTGTATTCATCTGTAAATAGTTCTTGTTACAGCTCAGGCTTATTGGTTTCTGTAGTAGTTTGTTGTGATTTGTCTCTTGTGATGTCACAGCAGTTGAATGTGATATGTGTCATACAGCAGCTGTGATATGGATATTTAGAGATCTTTCCATTATAATAATGAATAAGGGCATTTTAGAGTCACCAGCACTCAGACATTATAAAGACTAGACCAAAATGACCGAAACAATGTTTAGCCCTGGGACAACTGGGAAGCAAAGGATTCAAGCTTAGCCTTATCTGTCATCATGGTTCCTTCATTTTTGTTATTTATTTAAATGGCTGTTTTAAACCTCCTCGGAACTGCAAATTCTGTGGAACAGAATCATATATTTATGAAAGTGACACATGATATGTGCCCAGTTGAGAATGAAACACATGTAATATGTACATACATGTTACATGTAACATGTATACATACAACTGAACTTAAGTTTATTTCATCTTGTTTAAACCACTTACTGCAGTGTAATAAACGTACTCAAGCTGAAATCTGTCTGGCTTCCGAGAGGAAAAGATCTGCTGGCTCTACTGTTGTTTTTAGCTCACAGCCTGTTAACCAGTTAATTCCTCCCCCTTTATCTGCCTGCCTTTGTTATCCTTTATATATTTTTACGCTAGTAAATAGGTTACCTCAGTCCTGTTGTGTCTAGGGGAATGTTTCTAAAGATGGATGTGTAAATATTGTTGTATGTTTTGCTTTAAGTTGGTTTTGTAAAAGTATGAAAATGCATGTTAAGTGACTTTTTAACCAGAAGTTATTGTTTTTGCACAAATTGAGATTATAAAAATATATAATTCTAAAATGATTCTGACTTTCACTTTATTTTGATTCAAACGTGAACCCAAAACTTGCATAGACCACCCAAGCCCTGCAGTTCACTGCACACATAGGACAGCGTTCACTGCACAGAGCTCAGGTCCTCCAGCAGAACTCTACATCAACTGCACATCACTGGGGTGTGATGCAAGATCTGTTATGAAATGGATTCTTGGCACAAATACAAACACCTGAAAGCAAGTCTTGTTGGATTAAAGACAATTAAAAACCCTTCCAAATCTGAGACAAACAGTTCTTAGCTAGAGAAACTGTTGGTTTCCTTGTCAGACTGCATCTTTCTTTGGACAGTTAACATTTTCTAAGCAAACTGGGATCTGTGTTTTACTGTATGCCAGTCTCAAAGTGTTTTTAAATACAACTGTGTTGAGTGTTTGTCCAGCGCAAACTTCAGAGAGCTGGCAATGATGTTGTTTGAATATTGATGTGTAATCATGTTTTTATGTGTGGGACTGGAATGAATTTTCAATGGTAACTGAACTCTAAGCAGAAGCTCTTCTCATGCAGACGGACGTGTGTTTATTGAACAGCAGTGAGGAGTTTCCCCAAACCTTTGAGCACAGACGGCGAACGGCTCTCTGACTGAGAGCTGAGTAGATTCAGTCCACAGTGAGAATCTGATCTGTTTTAACCCGCTCAAGATATTCATTCTTTTTTGTCTTCTTTTCCAACAATCTTACTTGTGGTCCCTTCAACGTGTTTCAATCTAGACATTTTTAGGACATGGCAGTTAGTAATTATGACATTTTCAGCATGAGATTTAGTAATTATGACATTTTTAGGACATGGCATTTGGTCATTAAATGAGTCACGCATCAGATGTATGAGTTTAAATAGATTGTTACATTTCTAGATATTAAAACAATGCCAAAAACACCGATCAGGTTCTAATCGCTAATAGGATTAATCACCTGGGATATGAGCAAGTATTTTCACATAAATTCTTGTTTCTTTACCATTTATATGTTTGTTTTGCCACTTTGCACCTGCTGTATTTGTAGTCTGTATTAAACCTGCTAGTCAAATGTAAATCCATGTTTTCATAAATTCATTATAGAATTATAAAATCATCGATCCTTTCTGACTTATAAATATAAATGAGTTACGTTTAAGAGCTTTCTTTTATTGAAACTGCAGTGTCCTACTAAAAATCCTGCCATGGTGGTTCATGCAACAGGCAGAAAAAATGATCAAAATGAGTGTTTGACATGTGGAAAATGTCTCAGATGACTCACAGACTTCATTTATTTACATGTTTTGTTAATCAACCACTGCTTTGCACAATGGAAACTCTCTGGCTAAAGTGCTCAGCTAGAACGGCTGTGGATGAACAGCAGACTGAATTACTGTCTTATGGATAAACACATTAATATACAATCTAAAGACTCCAGGATTAAAGACCCAACTGTTTTTTAGTGTGCAAGAAAGAAAGAAAGAGTTATTGCAGGATTTTCATCTGTACGTAAAACTTCAGAGTTGGAAGCTTTATTTGATCAGCCAGGCCTGTTTGTTCTTTCAAACCTGAGTGAAGTGCAGTACTGTGACTAAAACAGACAAGGAGTGCTGAGATAAATGTATTTGGCAGACGGCTCAAACCCTGTTTTGATTCAGAGAACTGATAAAGACTAATGAATGGCCTGTCAGAAGAGAGACAGACCAGGTGACTGAGGAGAACACAAGATGTAAGTAGAATAGAAGAAGAGCTATGGAGAATGACAGGATGGATGGAAAAGGCCTGGTGGAGAATGAGAGAGTGCTGATGGAGACCTTTTTCTTTTTGTGAATCATTCTTTCTGCTAGAATTCAGGTCATGTGGAAACAAATTAATAAGCACAATGTGACAACAGGACAGAATAATAGGCCACCATTTTTACAGCTTGTTTAGCACATCACAAGTCTGATATACACGCGTGAAATTGTGGTCATAGCTGACGTGTTAAAAGAGCCGTTTAACATCCATGAAATTTCTCCATTGCACAAAAGTTTGTTTGTAGTGAACAAAGTTCTTTCAAATATAAATATACTATAAACAACAGAACTATTTATTGACTGTGAGATGATGTCTTAAAATAATAAGCAGTAAATGAATGTACACTATTAATGATCAAACAGCAGTTGCTCAAAAACATGATCGGTGTTTAAAGACGGGACCGATGGAGCGTAACGCTGGCAGGTGTTTCTCTCGCTCTCCGACGCGACAGGCGGCGATAGAAGCAGCTGCGACCGCAAACCCATTAAGCGCGCGGGGCACCTGCTCCGCGAAGAGCAGGACACCTGTCAGGTAAGTTCCGCACCTGTACGTGTGTGTGAAAGAAGGACAAGATGTCTCGGTGTAATGCACGTGTGTCACACCTCAGAGGTTCATTCTTGTTGTTATTAGGTAGAGTTTTAGCAGCGTTAACATCTAACAGAAGCCCCCGGTCTGCAAAACGTTCAGAGGGTCTCGGGTGTTTTGTGGTGGTCTGCCAGCTTCAGTGACGTCAGAGTTCTCAGCTGCTTCTGCTGATGCACTGATGTAGGTTGTTGTGAACTGTGTATCCGGAGACGTCCAGTTAAGATTAAACTGCTATATATATAATGTGTGTCTTTATAGAGAGCGTCATATCCAGATTGTTTACTTAGACCAAAAGCTTGTAACAGACATCAGCCTTGCAGTAACTGGCATGTGTGACTCTTGTTTTGACTCTTACATCCTGAATGCTCACATAACTGATGAGTAAATGTCAAACATCTGAGCTCACTGTGTTTCTCTTTGGGTTTGCATGTACTGGAGGAAAGGCATAACCTAGTTTTGGACTTGCCTTGACCAATCAGAATTAATGTGAGCAACAGTGTTAGGAGAAAGAGATGGTGTTTATAAAGAATTGTTAGGGAGAACATTCAGTATGGCAGCTGTATAAAATGACTGTCCTGGTTCAGTTTGTGCTATGATATTGACTCATCAGTGACATCTGTGGGATGTGGGAAATTGTATCATTTTCCCAGAATTAGGATCACGGTTAGGCAGGAATGATTATGAAAACTTTCTCATATCAGTGGCAGTTGCAGTTGTGACGTGTGATGTCTGTGTATCGTTGCCCCTCCTGCCAACACAAACACGTCTCAGTTTAGCTCACAGAGTCTGAGGTCTTCTCAGTGATTTTTAATAAGCTTCAGTGTATGCACATGCGTAACTCCTACGTGTCTGATCGGGATGCTCGGAAACATTTCTCCCCCAGACTGGGAGTGAGAGTTTAACATGTCTCTCAGAAGATGTCTGCAGTAGCTTCTAAAAAATCTCCCTTTTGCAGCTAAATGCAGAACAAAGACTAAATGTCACTGATTTCACAAAGGCTCCAAGTTTAACTTCATATGAGGAATGTTTTCTGTGGAATGTGGTTTGGTTTAGGACATCATTCTCTATCCCAGTGCCTTCAAAACACGCTTTCCATTCTGTCGCTGTTTGACTCATTCTGACCGTGTCGGCGGCTTTATTTATTAACTTCATATAGCTGGATTAAGCAGATGACTTGAAGTTGAAACTTGATCTGTCAGTTGTTTTTCTGAAACAAATAATCTGCATATGTGGTGTGTGCTGACGTCTGCGCTCACATTTTACATGTTACAGACGGCAGTTTTTTTACAGGGCTCAAGAGCCACAGTTTTGTTGATTCATATTTGTAATTCCCCGGGGAAGAAGACTCACCCATCTGACATGGGCAGAGAGTCATTGGGTGGGTTCCTGACGTTCAGGAGCAGAGGAGGGGCCATCGGCTGCAGTTCCAGCCAAAATTGGTCTTCTTGGAAGCAATGTTTTCAGCTGTGGAGATAAGACAGACTCCTGTTCGCACTCAACATCCATATCTAACATATGGGATTAAATGAGAATGACACGTTCTCCCAATTTATACCCCTCTATGTTGTGTTTTGGTGGAAGTAATGTGATTTACTGATGTTCCACTGAAAGCCGTGTTTTATGGTCTTCAGTTCTCTGGAGAGCCTCGCTGTAAAGCTCTTTCCTGTGTCTTGTGCTTTGGTGGTCAGTGAGAAGCAGTTATACTTTTCCACATTACTTTACTCCACTGCTCAAATCCCTTGGTAATGATTTTGATTTGACATGTCAGGAATCTGTTGAGACATGAAGATGCACAGAGTTTGATTCTGCAGCAGATGCCATATGTACCGTTAAAGGTAAAAATGGGCTTGTAAGGAATATACAGGCAGTCTGTTCAGTTGAGCTCCTTAAAAGTTGCTCGTAACAGTGCACTGATGTACTTCATTGAACATGCAACAGATCTGTGCATCTCAACCATTTTGTTTTT
>JBAJNP010001239.1:50844-65779 GCA_036877545.1 Yasuhikotakia modesta
GCCGTGCGTGTGTGCAGGCCGTGCGTGTGTGCAGGCCGTGCGTGTGTGCAGGCCGTGCGTGTGTGCAGGCCGTGTGAAGCTCTGTCAGAGGCAGGAGTCACTCCTCAGGAGGTGTGAGCGCTGAGGAGCGACGGGCAGGTTCCTGCATCTCAGTGCAGGTTGGAAGCGTGAAAGGCAGTAAAACTGAGTTTGGCTGATACTCTGTGCTGTCACAACTCTCTCTGTGGGCTGGATGGTTGTTTCAGAGTCATAGTTGTTGTGAGAACAGATGCTCAGTAAGGCTGGATCAGTTCTGCTGGTAGGCGATAATAACTGATAACTACAGTGTTTAATCAGTGAGGACAGCACACACACATATATATATATATATACTGTTACACTGCAGGTTCTCAGAGGCCATTTTAGTCTCGCTTCCAGTGAAAGTGACTGTGTGTTTGTTCACTGAATGTTAAAAGAGAGATTCTGCATTCGTGTAGATGGATTGCTTTGTCATGGCGTCAATCTGTATGTTTCTCATTGAACAGAAAGACATCTGTAGTTCAGTTCCAGAAAAGGACGGGGATAAAAACAGCAAAGATGGCTTATAAACACGTGGCAGTTGTATGATTTAGTGGAGCAATAAAGAATGGGACGGTGGCTATTCATCATGGAGCGAGCTCACCAGGAGAGCAACTGTCACACACACAGCCAAGTCCAAGCAGCAGC
Source organism: Yasuhikotakia modesta (assembly GCA_036877545.1). Taxonomy (NCBI): domain Eukaryota; kingdom Metazoa; phylum Chordata; class Actinopteri; order Cypriniformes; family Botiidae; genus Yasuhikotakia; species Yasuhikotakia modesta. The sequence continues at coordinate 51,550 of JBAJNP010001239.1, forward strand.
TCAGAGAGCACAAAAATCACGCTCAGGCCGATGGCTTTCCCAGACCTCCTCAGATGCAGCGTCCACCGTTTGAGAGGAGACGCTAGAGACACAGTAGATGCATCTGATGGGTGACAACAGAGATCTGAGAGAGTGTTAACATGCCTTTATAAAACGAATAGCTGTGGTTGGTCAGACTCTTGCGTTGGTAAGAGAGGGTGTCTTTAAACAGCTTCTTAAGGGGCACATGAAAAGCAAAGAAGTTTGTATGTAATGTCACTGCTCTGCTTATATAAGCGAAGATTTTCTCATTATTGAGAGTCATTTAAATGAAGGAGGAAAAGATCAGGGAATAATGACCTAAATATAGTTTCCTAAAATGCCTGTGGTTTCAGGAAACTTAAAATATAGCACACAAGTGACTTAAACTACTTACTTTTATTTTCTTTTATTAGTTTGGTGGTTACAATAAGCATCGCCCCCAGATTCATCTCCTAGTTCACAAATGAGTTTTTTAGATGGACTTCTGCGAAGCCACTTTGCTTTTTATTTATTCTGTTTTCTAGATTTTAAATGTTTCTATCCATAAAATGTTTTATGTATTTGCGCCACAGAAAGCAAACAGAAAACTAGTTCAACTTTGCGTTCTGTTTTCATTATTCAGCAGAAGCTGATGTTTTTCAATGAAAATTTCACTGGTGATATTTTTGTCTCCTTTGTTAGATTGCTGTTTTTCCTGTCATTGTTGTATGGCTTAGATAAAAACATACATGAATAATGTTAATGCTGTTTTTTACATGTTATTTAACATGAGTAAGTGGCAACATTTAGCATCAGTAATAGATACGATTATAGCGAGTTTCTAGTTTCAAAGGGGATGATGTGATCAGTGAAAGATGGCGGTGATGGAGCCGTGATGTGAATAAATGTGGGTGTGTGATTACACCCATATGCTGTAGCCTGTCCTGCCTTTAAAGTTTGGGGGTCAAAGTATCAAATGCTCATGCTGAAAATCTCTATGGCAGCAGTATTCATTAACTCTTATAAACTTCAGTTCACTGCATGTGGGTAGAGCAAACTGCTGTCATCACAAGGTCACAAGTGTTTCTCATGAAGAGTGCCGTGCAGATCTCCAACTGTCATCCTGTCGGAAGCGCTACCATGTTTTTACGCTTTTTGTTCTGTATATCCCCAATGCTTTGGTGCTGTAGTCTGTTTTAAACATCAGTGTTTGTATGGCCAGGTGAATGCTGCCTCATCTGCCTCATCATCATCACTTCACATTAGTCATTCTTCAAGATTTAGATTCTCTCAAAAACCTGAAAGCCGTTCTCGTGGAAAAATGTGGTTTAAATACCAGCGCTTGACTTTTAAATCTCTGCAGAAAATGTGCAACACCTTGTGTGGATTGAGTGTGTCTGTAACTGCAGGATCCTCTGGGAATTGTAAAAACACTCCTCCAGCCATTCAGAAACTGTATGAAGCGGCTTTTAATTAAAGCCACGCGTTCTTGAACATGTTGGTAATGTTTCTCATTAGTCATGTTTGAGGGATTACGGACAGCTTCAATGAAAGTAAGCGATTCAATGGTAAATGCAGATGTGTGAACAGTGTGGCCTGTTTTATTACCATCATGCTGGTTTAGCGATTTATAAAAAAAATTAACTACAGTTGACAAGGTTTTGAAATTTCTTTGCCAATTCAAGTTGACTTTGTTTTTTGTTGGGGTTCCTTGAGTCTGCATGAGGGGAAACATGGTACAAAAGTTCTTTCTTGTGACAAAAAAGTTTTGTTTCTATTCCTCTTTTAATTCTCACAATTCAGTCAGAATAATGACTCCTCTGTGCCCCAGACCAGTTTATTTACTAGCTGTGGGCTAAACATGCATTGTTTGTTTATATGATCTGTTATGAAAAGTGCTAAAGAGAAGTTTACAAAAATATAAATTACAGCAATTTATAAAGCCTAATGTCACAGAGTGACTGTTAAACTCATTTTTGAGTATTCTGAAAAAACATTTTTACATCCCTCCCTAAATCATTACAGTGGTCCAGACCATAAAAGAATGAATTGTTATAAGACACTTCAGTGGTATTAAACTGGTTTTGTCATGGTCTAAGGAAATCTGAATTGCTCACAGGGATTGAAATTCCATTGGTGAAGGTTGTTGAACTTTGACCTGTGATGTGGACGTTCCTGTTGCTCTGCAGATGTTTAAAGAGTGAGACTGCAGGATCCTCAGCCCTCGGTCGTTCCTCTAGTGCCCTTGGCTTGAGCATCGCGTCCACACATGCGAAACCTGGCAAAGGATCAGTGACTTGGAAAGCACATGCCTGCACATTAATTATGCCTCACACGTACCAACCACTGAGCTGTGTGTGTTTTTAATTAGGCACCCTAAGTTTGACCTCTTAGCAATGGAGTGCTTGTTTTCCTCTGAAGTTTTCTCAGGTCCCTCAGAGATTCATAAAACGTGCACAAGTGATGCATCATGGCCTGTGTGCTGATTAAAATGTGGAAGGGAATTATTCAAAATAAATGGGGAGGGGGTGAACTCACCTCTGGAGTTTCTCTCAATGAAAAATGAGTAAAATAAGTCAGAGATAAACTGTAATTCATTTTTAGACCAGACTGTCTGCCAGACATGGGTAAATATAAGTGATGTGCATAAGTTACGCGGTGAGCTTGCTATCATTATTATTGTTTTGGAAGTTTACAGAAACTTTACAGGCAACGCTGAGCAGTTTCATTGCTCTGACAGTAATGAATGCGTTATGTTTTTAAAGCATCTGTACTCTGTATTTACAGCTTAAGCTGATGTGTGAGGCAAGAAACCAGAAAGTGTGCAGTGGGAAAAACTGAAGACAAATGAGTGTGTGAGACTGCTTCAGAACGAAGTATGAAAGTAATTATTTTTGCTTTTCAAGATTTGAGCATATTTATAGGGCATTACTGTAGACTCGGCTGTTTAATGTTATTTGCAGAAAGCGCACCTTGTTTTCATCAAGCACAGAGAGAGACAGAGAGAGACAGAGAGAGACAGGGAGAGACAGAGAGAGACAGGGAGAGACAGGGAGAGACAGGGAGAGACAGGGAGAGACAGGGAGAGACAGGGAGAGACAGGGAGAGTAAGACAGACAGACTGTGACCTCAGAGTGTGACTTCCTGTAGAAGGTGGAACAAACCCTGAAAGATACTGTAATGATATAACAGCTGTGTGACACTGAGAGAATGATGTATGGTAATTCTGTGATGTACTACAGATTGTATGGAATAAAAATGTAACTTCCTCATACAATAAGTTAAGTATTGTAAAATAAACAATTATTGCACAGTTTTGACACGTACACATATCTTTGAATGAATTGTAGATAATTTAAACACAGTCTTGGAGAAGAATTTTGGAATGTCTCAGAATCTTTCTTCTGCAAGTATGAATGCAGTACAGTGTTGTTGTGTCCCATTGTTCTCAGCCCAGACTGAAGAGGTTAGATGTGTGGAATAGATTTCCATCCTTTTTTCAAAATCAGATCATGTTATATTGGTCTGTACAATGGTTTGTGTGGATGACAGGGCTGGAAAAGCCAGGCTCTTTTTTCCGGCTTGACTCCAGAGCAAAGAGTAAGTGCCGACTCGCGGGACACACTTCAGCTAAGACATGGTGTGCTTTCATCCCATCTGTGTGAATGGTGAAATAAATAAAAGTAATGGAAAATAGCTGCTCTCTGGACTCTAGCCCTGCTCCCCGGCCCTTTGTTAAAACTCTATCTCTGCTGCTCCATTGCCCCCAGCTACATTAAATCCCATTAAATTCAGCTTCATTAAAGCAGGGCGCTCTCTCTTCCTCTCAAGGACAGAACTGTAATGAGGGTGGGCTGGATTTAACCTTGAAGAGCGCAGGTTTTCATTTCAAAATCAATAACTTATGCTTCAGACTGTCACTACATCCAGGCCATCATTTTTAGGCATTAATTGCACATATTGTGTTTCTCCTCCAAAACTGTAATGCCAAAGTGCTGCTTAACTTTAAACTGCAGTGTGTGTTTTTGCATTTAATCCTCCATTTTGCTCACAACCAATAGCAATTGATAGCTTGCAGGTTTTCTTTATCAGTCGGTCTCATACACACCAGTGTTATAACTTCATCTGAGGAGTCAGATTTGAGCTCAGTCAGTTCTCTGCTTTTGGAGAAGATTAGAATGATAGAGACAGAACGATAGAAAAGACCAGAACGGCAAAAAGCTGGGACACCTGAGCTAAAGGAAAACTGGCACCCTTCATTTTCTTTTTCTTTAACTTTATAGCTTCCTATACATTCATCTCCTGTGTGTGGAAATGCGTGTTTTGCGGAGATCCTGTAAAATATATTAATTTGTCCTGCGGTAATAATTTCTGCTCCACATATTCATAATGTGAAATATTGGCTCTCATCCTAAGTTGAGGTGGGGGGTGATCGTGGCAGCTTAATTTTTTAATCAAATCCTGCCATTAATGGAACTTTATTAAATTACACAGCTCATACAGGGGGTGGAGTGGCACGCTGTAAAAGACCTTTTTAGGATAATTAAATAAAATTAATAAAAACCCAAAGCTGAGTGGGAAGTTAAGAGAATGGGGAAACCCAGCGGCCATGTCTAAGCCCAATATTGATTTGGTCTCGTTTGGGTTTTTGGGAATGAGGCATGACACATCAGCGGGGGGGCGACTTAAATTAGGAATATGTCAGTCTATTAAAAGACAGAAAACCGTACACACACGGCATATAAAGAGCAAAGACGAGGACAAGTTGATATATGGAGAGCTTGGATTGCGTCGCATAATAAAATTGACCTGTATCAATGTTTTCACTCTGTTATACATGAGTCCATTAATGCCTAGAGGTACAACACAGGCTGAGTTTGGACCCTTTATTATCGTGATCATCTGTGACATCATTATAAACAATGTTTCACAGAATTGTTTCAGAATGTGATGCTTTAATGTGATGTTTTTACGGTGGTGATGTTATTATGGGAGTTGTTTGAATCAGTGTTCATGGCACAGGTAATGCTGAGCATGTAAAAGGGTTCATTTCTGAAGCAGAAATCTCACAGGACATCTGTTTAACAGGTTGTTTTTGCTAGGATGCAGATCTAAATCTGTAAGCGCATCAGATTTTAAATCACATTCTATGCACCTGCACCTGATGTTTTCTTCAGGTTTTATAGAGCTTGGAGGGTCCTGATTTTGTCCTGGTGTATTGGTAATGCTTCCTTCAGTTTCTTCTGAATGTTGCCTAGAGATGATTGTTTGAAGTTTGACATGGACGGAGATATTGTTGGCATCTGAATGTGAGAAATGAATCGTCCATGGCTGTACTGGTCTTCTGCTGTTGTTTGGGGAGCAATAATGTCAGAGATTAAACATGAGCTAAATCTGTTAAAGGTAGTTAAATAACAGCACAATTTTTATGTTGGAGGACAGTTTAACCAGCACTGCTATGAAGGGTGTACAGTTCCAGAAACTGGAGTGCTGTAGCTGTACCAATGCTCCACATTCTTTTCACTCTGTTTGTTTTGTTGTTGTCTTGATATACCAGACTATCGACTGCTTGTCGTTCCTGCTCAGAGCTGTGAGGTTACAGACAGAACCGGATGGTGGCAGTGGAGAAAGTGGCAGACACTATGTTTCTTCATCCATTGAAGTTTTTAATGCAGTGATATTTCTGCCGTTACCCCACTGGCTGTGTGCTTTAATTAGATTACACTCAGGGAATGCAGAGCTGTGCTTCAGAATGCCAATGTGTGTCCCAGACTGTGTAAAATTTACTTTTCCACTTGCTGCCAAACAGAGCAGGTGAGAGCAGATTAAGTCCTCGGGCAGAAGGAGAAACACACAACTCTTTATACATCTCTCTCTCTCTCTCTCTCTCTCTCTCTCTCTCTCTCTCTCTGTTATTTGTTCTGTTACTGTCTGGCACTATATTACAAGGATGATGCTAAATGTTTTTGTAATTGTAATTTTTGTATTTTGTTTTTCAGTTGTATTTGAAGGAATACCTGTAGGATAACAGGATTTTGTTTTGGTGATTTTTGTATCGGTACGTGTGTGTGTGTGCATTACACTTATCTTAGGCTATGTAAAGAACGTTCACCCAGTTGGCACAGCTCAGAGTCACGCGTCACTGCCAAGCGGCCTTTCAGTTTTGAATATATGCCAGAGAAGAAAATGTCTTTATTACTGTAAGACATGTTGCTTCCAATAACAGTCTGACTGTGCATTTAGTCTGTCACAAATCCATAATGTACATTGAAAATATAGTGTGTGTGTTTGAAGGCTCAGGCCAAGCAAAGCAGGGCTGAAGTGAGCAGCTGTGTGTGAGACTCTGAGTAAACATGGACTCCTTCCACACTCAGCAACACTTACAAATGTAGACGAGGAAGCTACTGAATTAGTGAAGAATCTGAGGCAGAAATGGAAAGTGTGGAGGAATGAAGTCAACAGATGGTGGAAATTAAAGCCATGCAGGCGAGTGGCTATCCAGACTGAGAGATTATTCTTCTGCCGGCGCTCTCGGGGCAGGGAGAGACTCTTCCGGATCAAACTAATCTCTCTCTCCCGCTGTTCACTCCATGTTTCACCAGAGGAAAAACTTCCATGTATGGTCATGTTAAAGAAAACTGCTACATGACTTTACCATGGATGATTATTTATTGTGAATGAGTCTTGTGTCTCTTCTGATCCCCTTAATTATTGCAATTATTATTTATATGAATACTGAGTTTAAGCCAAAGGTAATGCATGAAATATTTCATCTGTTAGTTCTGGGTGTCAGACGTTTGTTTTAATATAAATTACACAATTCCACTATGTATTGTAATGTTTTTTTATGTGTTGTGCTGTTGGTGTATTAGCTCATGTCCTGATGTTGAAGACTGTTGCAGAAGACGTGTAGAAATGTCACGGTGAGAGACTGAAGCTGATCTGAACACTGTTAAAGTTTCTGTGTGGTTCATGCCACATTTCTCCTTCAGTTAATAGCAAACATTTGAAAACTGCCCCTTTATTTATCTCTTCTTTTGCCCGTTCTGAAATGCAGGTGTGAGGTTTATTAGCAGTTTTGTCTTCTTTAGTTGCGTTTATCTGTGTGCAAGTGTAGGAACTCAAAACACAGCTGTCAGCGATGTCATGAATTCTGTGCTCTGATCTGAGAAGGCATTTGATTTGACTTGTAAAATGGTGAGTTAGTTTGGGCGAGAGAGGCTAGGTATTGGTTTCAAAGGCCGGCCCAACTTCAGAAGAACTGAACTTAACATTTGTTTTGTGTTTAACTTTGCTGCTTTAAGAAACAAAATACTGCCTTTCACAAGAGACTCAAACACCTCGTTGATCAGATTTAATGTCTGGCACAGCGCCGGTTCACTTCACTCTCAATATTTCAACATTTCGCTAATAAACACAGGTCAGCCTTCATAGCAAGTTCAGAGCAGGTTCTGGCGTGCTGTGCCTGCCCCAGCTCCATGGATTCATATTTTGCATCATTTATGGATTATTATGTCAGAAAAAAGGAGCCATTTTGGAGCCTTTCTGAATGTCTGATGTGATTAATCGTTGTTTCTCATAAACCGCAGACAATGCAGGATCAAGCCTTTCATCATTTAACATATTCCACCTTTAAAACATTATACAGCAGTTGTATCTCGCATCACTACCACCAAATGTTTAGAAATAGCAGGTCTTTTGTCTGAACTGTGTAAGAATGCTGCGAATTGTGTTCTGCACATCCTGCAGAAATGACAGTTGGTTGATGTTCAGTTTGTGTCCAGGTGCATGAATTCACCCATGTCTTCTTCAATCTACCGCAGCTCCAGTATACGACTGTCTCCTGTGTTCAGACAAGGGCCGAGTGAGTGGCTGTTCTCCTTCTGCTCATCTGGAGAAAGGGAGTTTCTGTGGCTTTTATGACTTAATGACTCCTGTCGGCTCTGATCAGGGAGCCGAGATGAATGTTGCCAGCTGTGGTAACCCTTTCTTCCTCTCCTTTTGTGCCCTGCCTCCTCTGGCCTCACGATGGGGATGGAGCCTCAGTTTTGGAAGGCTGTAGGAAGTTTAGTGTGGTTTAAAATGAGCAGTCTATCGCTCGCAGCAAATCTGGCTCCTTGTCTTGAGGTAATAATGGTGAGATTGAAAACGTGTAAATCAGTCATGAAAGATGCTTCAGATGAGAAGATCTGTTTCTGTTCCGGTGCTGTGGACCGTGATGAAGGTGCTAAAGCGTAGCGTCAGTTTCTTATTTTGTATTCTGTGTTAAAGAGCAGAGTCAAGGGAAGAGTTAAAATCTTCATTTAAAGCACTGGAATGGTAGCTGGCCCGGATCTGAGGAAGGATTCTCTCTCCCTTGAGGTGGGCTGGGGTCATTAGTTTTAGTTTTTTGAAGTGTTGGCTCTGTTTGATCTTGAGCGTTCTCTTAAGGCAGCCTGGCCTGAAGGATATTTAATTTTGCTCCAGCAAATTTCCAGTTAAGAATAATTTAATCCGAGCATCTGTCAAAGGAGAAGCCGTTTAAATACATTGGTTTCAGTTAAGGAGGCAGAAAATGAACAGATTAGTCGGAGTACCTTTTTCTAGCGTGAACGTTCTCCGGTCAGGCCAGTTTCTAAGGCTGCAGCGGGGAGGGCAGAGAACCAACTCCCATCTCATTAACACTCATGCCTGGCACCTCTGGAGTTCAGTGGAGCTCTCCAGAGCCATACCGCACACCCGGTGCCCAGATGATGCTGTGGTTGAAGTGGGATTGTTTCGGGATTCGTGATGCCTTGATATTTTATTTACAAATCTTCAAGGAGAGAACAGGCCAGTGCAGGGCCCTCATCGCCTGCTCAGACACCCATAGTAGCTTGTGAACGCAGCATCCCTGCGTCTCGACATCAAAGATCTCTTCGCGCTCCTACAGGGTGTGCAGAGGGAACTTTTATCAGTGTACACAATATGAGGCGATGTTTTATCACTGGCAGTGTTGAAAGAGCATGCATTAGAGCGCCCGACAGCAGCTGCCAGCCTTTATTGGAACTGACTGAGTCTGTCTGTTTGGAAATCATCTTGGTTTGTCTTTTTGTCCTGCAACAGTAAAGGAGTTTGTGTGGGGAGCTCAAATCCTCGTTCTCCCATCATACATTCACTCCACCAGAGACAGGAAGTGACGCAGTGTCACACAGAAGACATGGTAGATGTAACCTCAGACTTTTTTGTCACCTGTTGTTTTGCATGTTTTCAGTGCAGGGAACGTTTGTAACGTTTTGTTATTTTTATATTGTTTTCAAGCTTTGTATGTTGATTTCAGTCGTCATGTAGAAGCAGAGTAACGGTGGTCGAGCAGAACTCAACGGGATAAAACAGAATACCTAACAATGTAGTTTTATTAAACAATATTTTAAACTTTCAGTGTGTTAAAGCTGTGCATTTAATTGGTGTGTTTATCACCTGGGCGTTGCACCCAGCTTGCTGTTTGAGCTACTGGAACGGCCTTATACAATATATATCAACAGCTTTTAGGTCTTCTAGAAAATTCTGCATCATGAATTTGAATTTGTTGAGGCTGATCTCTGTGAGTGTATTAAATAGGCATCGTTATATTTGACAGCATATTTCTTTTATCTCAAAAACTGGCCAAACAAATGGTCTCATTGGAGACAGAAATAACAGCAGTAAACTGTTCAGAACTATTTTCAACAGCTGTGTTTGCTTGGAACTTCATACCTGATGAAGATGATCAAAACTACATTTATTACCAACAAAAAACCCGCACATATCCATCTAAATGTGCTTCTGTCCAATCTCCATGTCATTTTCTCCCGCTCTATCCACCTGTGGGCAGATAAAGACAGGTTGCGTGAGCTGAGTGGTCCAGACATTATCTTCTGGGAAAAATAAACAGCACATTAGTTCCACATCATCCTGGAAGAATATGAAACAGTCGAGCAGTGGAGGGGTTAGTGGAAGTCCACTGCGGGGGGGACGCCTGGGATTATTAGGAACTGGGAAACATATTAAGTGCTTTTTCTCTCTTTCCATCCTCACTTCTCTGTTTTTAACATGTGCAGTAAATTAACAGCACCCTTCAACTCAAAGACCACTGCTTTCCCTCTTCATTTTAGTAGAGCCGTGAAATATGTTCACAAGCTTTTTCTGCTTGGTCTTGGTTCCTCTCGTCTGAAATGTCCTGCTGCTTTGATTCTCCCTGAGGTTGTGAAACGGAGTCCAGTAAATCCTGCTTGTTCTCTCTGGGCTTGTGAGATTTCATTGTTGCGTGCAATATTGGAGGGGCTCACAATAAGATCCACACGGTTAACCTTAAAAACACCATTCATTACAATCAAAGCTAACTCGTCTTTAGTATTAATCTTTTACAAATGACCACTGCAGAAAGGTTTTCCACACCTTGGTTTTATGTTAACACTTTTTTATCTCCAGTCTATATTACCCTAATTAATCCATTTGCTTTCGTTCAGGCTGCTGTATTTGAAGCTGTATAACATTCCTCTCCTTTTGTAATAATCTTCTTAAGCAGGGCCTTTAGTCAGTATGCTAATGCCAGCATGTGCCCTGAAGTGATGGCTAGTTACTGCTGGATTTTCACTGCAGGAATGACGCTTCCAGCACTGGATGTAAGAACTAATTGTGCCACCTGAGAGCAGGATTGAATTAGAGAGTGAGAGAGCTACTAAATGAGTGAAACTGAGAGAGGGAGAGAGAGCAGAAGGCTGGTGTGTTTGATGTCCAGACTTCTGTTGCTAATACAGGCTTTGAAGTGAGATTGGGGGTTAAATAAGCAGGAAATGGGCAACATTTAGTTTCTCTAAAGTTCTTCATTCCCTGTGCCAAGCCGGCGGATGCATCTGGCCGGAATGTTCTGGAATGGGCTGTCAGGCTTCATTAGCTGAACTCGTCTCCCTTCAGAGTAACTTGGCTGTTGATTTAAAAGCAATCTCCAGTAGCTGGTGTCTCCTTTATGAACTTCTGTGCCATTACCACACCGTGTTTCACCCTCAGGAGTTCCCCTGGATTAAAGAAGAGGTGATCATCTGCCTTTCATGAAGTCTGAGGCTCTGTACTGACTCCAGAACTGTTCTTCTTAGAACTGTGTTTGATTAAATGTTTATTGTTTGTGGAAGTTTTGATGCATATGCTTGTATTTATTTTTAGACCTGCTGTTGGTACTGAAACTGAGGTTGGTACTGAAACTGAGGCTCATACGGTGTCCATCACTCTTTGTCCTTTTTCTGCTATTGTCTATTTTCTACTAGCATCTACTTTTAAAATGGCAGAAGGGTATTTTAAAGCATATTAAGAGTACAAAGTGTAACGAAGAGTAAAGCATATTAATAATGAACTCATGTTTAGAGCTTGTAATACAGCTCAGTACAGTTGCTTTGGACTTTGCTTCATTTCCACCTTCTCCTTTCCTGGGTCTTTTCAAGATTGTTTTGCATTAATTCTGAAGGAGCTTCACGACCATCATGGAGGTCTTCATCACTTATTGAAGGCAGATGGTGGTTTGTCATGAACTCTGAGCATCATCAGAAGGTCATTTCTCTTGATTTCTGTTTTTTTTGTAAATGGCTTTCCTCTTTATCAAGCGGTTGTAGTGCATGTTTGTGGGTTTGGAAAGCCTTTGCCCCATGTGTCAGTTCATGCTGCCTTTGCCTGCCACAGAAGGAGATGAAGCGTGGAGTCTCCAAACCCCGGCTCGTGCCCAGAGAACATGTGTAACAAACAGAATGTGGCCTCAGGCTTTCCTGCTGTGTCTTAGAAGCTCAGTCATATCAATATGTATTCAAAGATGTGCTCTCCAGAGGACAGCCCTGTGCCAGCAGTCTCTCGTTCTCAGAGAGGATTTCACTGAGGAGGTTCTGCACTGACATCTGTTCTGTCAGTGCTGTTTCCTGACAAGAATAGAGTTAAAATGGGTTTCAGATGTTGCTAATATGCTAATCAACAAAACAGTCATATCATCAAACAAATATTCCTGAAAAGTTGTTGGTTTGATTCTAATCTGATATAATAATAATTTGATGACATTTTTAAATATTAAAAGGGCTAAATGAAGCATAACTGAGAATCTCATGAAGTATGAATGTTTAGATACATAAGATTAGAAACAAAGGAGACTGCTGTTGATAAAGTTCAGGCTTACAGTGGATGTGTGAAATGAATGTGGAAGGCATACCTTAGATAATGAAGTCATGGATTATTAGACGAGAATGTTTGACGTTGAAATCGGTGATTGATGTGTGCAGAATTTGGCATCATGGCAGATCTAGAGACACAAGTGGCTTAGACAGAAGTCCCTCTTCTTTCACAAGTGATCTCTGTTTCTGACATCTCTCTCTTCCGAGTGAGGTGTTAGGTTGTAAGCGAATGTTTTTAGAACGTTTCTGAAGCTGGGGTCAGTGCCGCACCCCTGAGAAACATCGCTTGAGTCATCAAACCTGCAGTGGGCATTACATAAAACAAAGTTTGTTTAAAAAATTGTTCAATTTGTTCAGATTGCGCTTGTTCTGTGTGAAATGGAAGAAAAGGTCTATAGAGTAACTAAATTGAATCAATTTGTCCTTCTGGTCTAGTTTTATGGCTCTTGTGCTCCAGCAGAAGGTGAGTGTGTTACAGAACTCAGAGATTGTGGGGCAGGTTAGAAAGGTCTCAAATGTGTGACTAGAATGAGCTGTAATGTTCAGATGATGATCTGATGATATGATTTCAGATATTGTGTGATTATAACGTACATGATATCTGAGTATAAGTATATATGATGAGTATATTGGCATCAGATTTAGGCTTGCAAAATAAGCTTCTAATGAGAATGTTTCAGATTAACAATCAATTGATAAATAACTTGATTTATTTGGTTTAATAAATCTAATTTATTTACTGAGCAAGTAACTATTAAATTCTGGTCAGTTAAGGGCTACAATATCAAGGAAAAATTGCCTTTAGTAGGAAAGCGTATTACTTGAATGGAGCAAAAAATACAAAAATGTGTTTGTTGAAATGCAGCCTTCAGTGAATCGGCTTCATCTGGGTTAACTGGAGACACTGAAGAGATCTCTGTCCAGATGAACTACAGCAGTAATACTGCACATCTTCCATTAAAACCTTAATCATGTGTAAAATAAGATATACATTGAGCTCAGGAAGAGACAGCGGAATGAACAGACTTCAGATTTTAATTTAACCCGCCTAACAAGGGATGTGTGTGCGTGTGTGCGTGTGCGTGCGTGTGTGCGTGTGTGTGTGTGTGTGTGTGCATGCACGCTCCTTTAAGGTTGAAGAATATTTGGCAGCGCAGTAGTGAGAACGATGAATGTTGTTAACCAGTGAATCATGCGTCGGTTTAGTAGCTCTCCTCCGCACGGCACGCAGACGTATGGAGCAAAATCCTGCGGTTTTAAAGGTTCATTTCACATCCCCTCCTGAGCAGGCGGTTAGGAGCTCAGTCGCTGATTGATTGTTGAGACCATTGATCTCATTCTGAAGCCTTTAGATTTTTTTCTTCTCTTTGTAAGGAGCTGAATAAACCTAATTTCCTCACACCACATGCAGAGACAGTTGGGCCTGTGTGAGGAAAACACAGGGAATAAATAAATAAATAAATGTGTAGAAACAGACCCTTCACAGCGGAGCAGGATTTCTCTGGACTGGATCAATTAAATGTGTCTTATTTGGAACAGTTGGGCACTGTAACTCGATAAGAGGTAATGTAGTTGAAAAGGCTCTCTCTGGACAGCCATTAAGCAGGAGAATGAATGTTACAGTGGGAGTATTAACATGCATGAATTACACAGAAACAAAGTCTGATCTGAACGGCCTCAGAAAGATGAGAGGAAGGCATTACATGGCGAGAGCCTCAGACTGCTCTGACCCGCTGTGAGGAAGAGGGGAAGAATCTGCCCCCTTCTCTATATGTCTACCCCCTGTGGTCTGGTGAAGAGGTCTGAGTTGTGTATATGCCAGTGTGGTGTCTTTCTTTTCTGCAAGGGTTTTTACTTTATATGTATGTGTTTATGTACTGTGTGTGTTTATGTGTGTGTTTATGTACTGTGTGTGTTTATGTATGTGTTTATGTACTGTGTGTGTTTATGTATGTGTTTATGTACTGTATGTGTTTATGTGTGTGTTTATGTACTGTGTGTGTTTATGTGTGTGTTTATGTACTGTATGTGTTTATGTATGTGTTTATGTACTGTGTGTGTTTATGTGTGTGTTTATGTACTGT
>JBAJNP010001240.1:0-65753 GCA_036877545.1 Yasuhikotakia modesta
ACCTACAATCACACATACCTACAGAAAGACAGATGTCAGTCTATCACACAGGTATCTCCCAGGCCTCCCCTCACAGATGTTCACATACACTGTTCTGTGCAGATGATCGTGGTGTGAGTGTCCAGGTCTCAGATGAGGAGGACAGGTCAAGCAGGAATTTAGCAGCTGACATGAACCTGGGACACGTTCTTCACATAAAACACACCTGTGAAGCGAAGAACTCCCAGACTACATCTCTGACACCTGGACTCTCTGACACCTGGACATTTTCTGTTACTATTCACAGCTAGATGTAAATGTAACTAAACACCACTTAAAAGTTCGCAAACACTCAAATTACCAAATACTATGTAACACATTCTAAAATTTTGGTAATGTATCAAAACTATAAAATTACAGTATCAAAACATACATAAATTAAACTTTAAGGATCTTTAAGGTCATAAAAAATCTTAAATTTAAGTACAACAAACGTCCGGAAAACATCCTGTTTAGTTCACATGAGTTATTTAACCACTTATGAGGATGTTTTTATCACACAATTCTGTGTTTGATATATATACATTCTGTTCTGCAATGCATATTTAAATATTGTAATATCCCTAATGGGCAATTCATACAGATCAAATGAAAAGCTAGGCAAAACATATGTCAACTGTAATTAGGGTCATTGCAGTAAATATTAATCTGTTCATAACAACCTCACAACATGCATGGAGACAGAGGCTGGTTAGACCTTTCTATTCACCTTTAAAGGGGTCATAAATGTATTTATTTACATATTATTTATTCTACTTTACGCTGGCTCCCAGCTCATTGTAGCTTGTATAAAATGCATGAATATGCATTCAAACATGAAGCAATACTGCTGAATAGTTCACAGAGGAACAGTTTTAGTCTGATCATTAACCTGAAAGGGGAATGCCATCTGACTGCATACAGTATCACTTAGTACAATGTCATCAATCTTAATATGACAGTTCAAAAGTAATTCTGTCAGCACTCGTAACTGAAGAGCTTTTATGCAAATACCTCTTTAAAGATTCAACTGATCAGAGGGAATTAAGGGTCCACAGATCTGTGGGAAAAAATGAAAGACAGAAGTCTGGGCCATACAATTTTATTCTGTGTCACAAATCCATAACCATACATCTAAGGATTAGTAACTGGGACGTTCACTTTAGAAACATGCTGGTTTGAATGTTCTAAGCTATGCTTAGAAGGTAAAGATTTTAAGTCAGTCTTTGTTCTAGTAAATACTGGAGAAAAACTCGACCATCCTTACAAAAGCCGGCGCTTGTTTTAGCTTTTAAAAGAACACAGACTAGTTATGACAAGCTGTCAAGACAGTCTTCAATGAATAGAGTGCTTAGCTCAGCATGTACGCTTGCTGACATCAGAAGCTTTATTGCCACCTATAGGAGGAACTGAGAACTGCAGTACACACAACCTCCTGTCCCACTCCCCAAAAAAGTGTGTAAATCTAAAATCATCGTCATTTCATCAGTCATCACAAAATAATTTCACACTAATTTCTTAGTGTTAAGTGTTCATTACAAAATACGAGAATATTAAGATTTATTTATACAGACTTATGTCTGTATTTCTGTGTGTAAGCACAGAACACAGGGAATATGGTGGTATACAGAGGGAATTAGTGTTAGTGAATAAGAAAGTAAGGTAATGAAGTTAATACAGCATTAGGATCAATGTATGAAACAGACATGTATGAAACATTGTATGAAACATTTTTAAATTTAAAATATCATTACAATTATAACTCCAGAATTAAAACAGGGCTGTGTTTTAAATCACTATATTATAAAGTATAATAAAATTAAATAAAATTAAAAATATGTCAAATAAAACATACTGCATTTTTATTGATGTTTAGTATCAGAAACACAAATAGCACACGTTTTGCAAAACGACCCACTGGGATTTCAGAGGTGTCACAAAAGGACAAGTCATATCTAATCTCTGATCTTTGGCACCGTAGACCGATATGTTAAATAACTTGATCTAAAGCTCTTTTAGCCGTGACAGCCATAATTAATCATATAAATCGGAGTTATTAACAGCTATCTGCTAGATTCTGGCAGGAGATGTGGAGTGGATGAGGCAGATAAGAGCTGTACACATGGAAATATTTTCCAGCATCATAAACTGGCACTGCCTCAACGCCTTGCCTCATATTTCGTCTGGCTGCTTAGAATAAGGAAGACAAGAGCGTCTGGCATATTAAGCAGAGCCCAGAGTTCTCATCAGGTCAGTTCCAGCCGTGCACAGAATGAGTCCTAATGACACACGGCTCATGTTTAAATCCCTCAGCTGCAGTAATGAAACATACCTAGCACTATTAATGCCTGCTTACGGGAGAGAAAAGCAGTTAAAATGCAGTTCTGCTGGGAACATTGAGTCTGTTCATTAAAGGAACAGTTCAATGAAAATGTCATCATTATTTACTCATACTATTTTACACAAAATACAGAAAGAGTTCATAGACACCTTGTAGAGTCAAGTTAAACTAGCTTATCAAAGTCTTCAGAATTACTTCACGATTACAGGCTGGTGAGAATTTTCAGTACAGTGCCCTTTAACAGAAGGTCTTTATACATAAAATGCAATTAAAGCCTTATAAAGTTCCCCATTTGCTATCCAAGCTTTTAATTCACATGCAGGTTTAGATTTTAAAAATGTTGTAACGCGTTTGATTCCATGGTTACCAAACACTATTGGCTGTTGTTTTATAACTTGACCACCATGGTTTCTAGTCACTTGGCTGTTGAGTGGAAAAGAACTATGTTAGGATTCTTCAGATATTCTCCTGTCACAGAAATTCTAACAGCATATGCGTTTATGTACTCAGGGACCAAACCAGGGGGCGAAACCAGGTTAGAATCAGCGTCATACCTAAGTTATGCTATCTCACTATCTCGCTCACATTCTCTCTTTGTCTACACCACTTAAAATGATTGTTAACAAAACAGAATGACTTAGCTAAACAAAAATAAAACAATGTGTTCTGGACGAGTGGTGCATGGCACGTAGAGATTAGGAGTGTGTGTAAAACTTGACAGGAAATAACAGAGGGAAATGAAGGGGGCTGAGGTGAATATTGCTCTCAATCTGTTCCTGTTTGTCATTAGGCCATATTCTACAGTATGTGTTTACGGTTTATGGGAACTGGAGCACATATGGGGCAGATGTCTGAGCACTGCTGGGCTGGAGTGAAGCAGATGTCAGTGAATGGTGTATCCCCGGAAGAGCTCAAAACTTTACCTTACCTCGGCAGAATCGCCTGTCGCTTAAGGGGCTGAAACTGGTATGTCTGCATACACAGCACAGCAGCTACCAGCATCAATGCACATAAACACAAGCCTTCTGGCCTCGCAACTGTGATTACATCAGTGGCAGTTTTCTGCAACTGTCTACACTATGAATATCAACCAGATTGTAACATAAATGTGAAGCGTCTTTTCTGGGCCACTAGCATCACAGAACATAATTGGACAATTTTTTTATGCAAATATTTTCAGACATTATTTGACTCCCATTGGTCAATAAAGCACACAGTCCTTTACCTAAATTACGCCATTGGCTGTGAAAATGTATTTTAAAACTTTATTTTATAACCGCATGTTTCTCTGAATGATTTCTGTGCTTTAGTGCTACCAAAAAGAAGACACTGAATTTTCATACTTCTCTATACAATGAAAGTAAATTTAAAAAAAGGCAAGACAGTAAATTTCACTTGGCCAAAACAGTCAATGTTTTATGAAACCATTTGAAACCTTTATGTGAGGAAAAGAAGAAATTAAGTCATTATTCACTGCAAATTCCCCTCCGGCACAACTGTCAAATCACAGATATGGCCTAATAATCGTTGGTTCTTATGTGTCTCATAACCAGACTGCAGGAACAGAAGTAATGTTTTAAGAGTGAAAAGCTTCGGTGAATAACAACTTAATGCTTAGTCTGTTTCTTACACAACGCTCAAATAGCTTCATAATGCACATTTTATCTGGACTACTTTTCTGGCTTTCAGAAAACATGTAAACAATTGTCAATGTTGTTTAGGCATGGCATCAAATAGAGGTTTTATGTTGCGATCAATAAGCTTCATTTTACACCAAGCAGTTCTGTGAATTCCCAGGATAAAAGCTGTAACTTGTTTATATAAAAGAGTGTGGGTACTACATAATTCATGGGCACAGAGAGCACTTCTGAGTTAGAGTTCTGAGTTAGACCATAACTTTGTATACAAAACAGCAGTAACCCCATGTCTAGCCAGTTCAGGGTTACACAGGAAGTTCAAACATCTTATTACAAAAATGTCCCTAGTTTGGAAACACACTTCAGACTCAATAACTGCAACTCATACAGTCATAAATAGCCCATATATAATTTACTTTCACACATAAACAGTGTTCCACTCCTCCCTGCCTCCCCCTCCACCACGCAGTTTATGTTAAATGAGCAATTCCATTAGAATAATGTATTCAAAGATAATGTCTGAGCATTAGCATGCTAGCGAACGTGAGCGGGGGGATTGTCGAGGACGTGTCTTTGAAGAGATACTCTAATGAAGTCTAACTGAGGCGCATTCACATTAAAGGCAGGAGTCCAGAGCAGAGCAGCCAGCCAGTTGAGTTAAAGCACACAGGCAGATCAATAGCATGGCCGCACATCCCCATTCGCCAAACCCAGCCAAAGGCCCCCCACTGCTACTAAATTAATGAAGATTTTTTTCCCAACATTAACGCTCTGCAGATAAACAGATGACAAACTCCAGAAAGTGAGCGAGGAAAAATCTAGTAAATTCTTCATCAAAGATATCCCACATACCAAAAATAATTGTAATTTTTCGCAGGCCGAAGGGCTAATGAGAGTTGAGAGAGAAGAGATAATCTGTGTTACGCCTTTAATGTTTAAGCTTGGATTTTTGGACAGGCAGCTCTTAAGGAGGAAAAAGGAACTAATATACAGTTTATATGAGATTTAAGTCCAACAGAACTGACTAAATCTGACTGTATAATTTTTCTCTGGCAGGCACAATGAACTGCAATCAATCATTAGAGTTTAATGCTTGGATTCAGAGTCTTTGAGATACTGTACATCCGTGAAGTGTTGATGTGGAACATTCATAATTGAAATCAATGGCAGTCTGAAACCTACTGCATACTTAAAGACAGTGGATTGGTTTTACTGGACTGATTGATTCTCCTATTGATTGATTGATTGAAGATGAGACTTCTCAGGGCCACTTAACTTACTTCAGAGGAATGTCTCATCTGTTGCTTAGAAAAGCTGAGGGTGGTTTAGTCTCACATTCAAACCCTTATTTCTGAAGAGAGCCCAGTTACTACAAACTCTTTGGTTAAGAAACCATATTAGTTGTAGTAAGAGTTTTGTCACTAAGGCTTTTTTGTATAAATGGTCTATCTGTGTGAACATTGACAACTCTCTTTACATAAGGTGATTCAACGAAAGGTGATGTTGTTTTTGCATATTATTGGGTTTATGGATGAATTACATATACCTTTGTCCTGCCCCACCCCTAAACACTGATTGGTTGATTAGAATGTTAGTTGATTAGAATGAATAACAAACACACTGAAACTTTCATAAACTTTCAAGGAGAAAGCAATTATATTAAAAATAGATTAAGGACAAATAATACAATGTACAAACAGGAAAGTCATATATTGGGAAGCTTTAACACATACGTCAATGTGCAACACAAACCTGTCAGACAGAGGAACTAAGCTAGCACACATGATGCCTTACAGACAAAAGCATAAAACTTTCCCTTGAAGGCAGGACCACACATACACACATCTGAGAAGTGCAGTGACCCAATTAAAAGCAGAAGGAAAAAAGAGCATTCAATAAGGCCTTAAGAGAAATAACTACGAGTCCTGATACACAACAGCACGACTTAACTGGTCATGCTAATTTAGACAGGATACTTTAAACTTCTGTTTCTCCTGAGTGTGCTTTAAATACAGTCTCACTCAGCAAACTGACATAAAAGCATGAGATGGGGCTACATATGCACTCAAAGCAACTCATTTTCTCCCTCTCTTTTCTCTTGTTAATGATTGTGAAGACTGTACTGTCTGCTGTGTACTCAACTGTGAACCCACAGAACTCAATAGAATCTTTTTCTGTATACTGACTAAGACACTCTAAAAAACAAAGGTTCTTAAAAGAGTTCTTTGCAGCGGCGTCAGAAGAAATATTTCTGGTTCCTCAAAGAACCTTTTCATCAAAGGTTCCTAAAAAAACTATAATTTTAAGTCTGTAGAATGTTTTTTTTTATTCAAAATACCTTTTGTGCCATGAAAAGGTTTTGTAAGGTTTTTAAAGAAACCACATTTTGACAAAGAACCTCTGACCCATTTGGGAATGTTTATTTTAGTGTTTTATAAGCTACTTCAGGTTCTTTAAGGTAACAAAAAAATCTGAAGTAAAAAACATGAAGTTAACTTAAAATATGTGTCTGTCTCTGAGTGACTTGAAGTGACAGGGTGAAAAAATTTATTTCTTTTAATGTCATATAAACCCTGTCAATATACAGTTTGTGTATGCCATAAGAGTATCTTATTAAAGGAATTCAACAGCTGAAAGTAATTCAGCTGACAAGTTTTTGTATAATAAAAAAATGCTAAAATGACCCGTTTACAGCAAAAAGTTCCTCTGATACAGAGAAAGAACAAGTTTCATTACACCCCCCAACAAAATGCGACCATAATAGCATATATAGATATGACTGGATGCATTCACAATCCTCTCAGACACAAACACATTACATAAGCTCAAAAGAGCACAGCAGATGTCATTTGAGACACATCTATTCAAACAGATTACCTATCAGACGCAGGCATCACAACACGACACTGCCATGCATTGTGCTGCCAGGAAGACAGACAAGGTGAGGAGTTTAATATCCTCACAGGGTCAGTCTACAGATCAATAAGCGATCCGAGCGTGTTTGTGCCAGAACTATGTATTCTAATCCCAAACACTGTCAGAATAAGGATTGCGACTTAAACCTGAGCTCTGAGTTTATAAGGGTGATTTCAAATCATTTCAGCATGCAGCTTAGACCCCGTCTACCCAGTGACCTACTCTGTGTTTGTGTGCATGTGTCGTACTGAGCCTGTATAATGAACTCATGATGTCCTCTGATAAATACCTGTCAAAACTGGAATTAAACGTCACTAAGCAGGTGCAGCCAGGAAAACTGATCTGACTGTGGATGCAGGGTGACGGAATGTTGACAAGCCGCTCGCTGATTGGTTGAGTCAGATTAGAAAATTGATTTCTTCGCTTGCGTTATTCTCAGTCATATATTCCATATGTTATCACCTCGGTCTGGTTTTTATAAAGCTCACATTTCAAAAACATTATTTAAATGCTCTGGACATCCTGTAATATTTTAGCAGAAAATATGCTTCTTATTCACAAACTACTTTTAGTTTAAACAGATGCGAAACATTTTAAAATATTTAAATGAAGTTGCCATCTTACTTTTCACTGAAAAACACTTTAGGATAACAGTTAGGATTATTGTAAATTGTGTCGTATGCTCAAAATGCTAGCGCTATCAGTCCTGCATAAACAGTTAACACATGTATTATGCTCAATTTAAATAAACCTCTCATTTAAATAAAATAAACATCTCAAACTCCATCATTTCTTCCCTAAAAGAATATGTGAACACATTTTTATAAGCTCTGTGACAAGCACAGAAAATCACATAAAAATCATCATGGGTGAGATAACAGATCCCTTCAGAACATCCAACAAGTGTCGATTGTTTTCCTTCCCATGATGCAACAGTAAAGCACTGATGACAAATACACCAAATAATATTACTTCAGTTAATCCAACAGCATGTGCTAAATCTACAAGCAATCTCCTGAGTACGCTTGACTGTTCATGAAAACAGATGAGCATTAACAGCAAAATTCTCCTATTGACAGCAACAGAAATGTTGTTTGTTACATGAGGGATGAAGTATAAAATGTCATTATGAAGTCATGTGATGTCTTTTTGAGATTATTGAAGATGGCTTCCATCTTTTTAGTAGCTGACCATGTGTTGCACTAGGAAAATGTGACACTAATAAAAATACAACTTAAGCAGAACAAGTCTGCAGTATATACATATACTGTATCATGTAAGGTGAAGTAAAGTCAGTTTCATTTTGACATTGAACTGTTTACCCATTTTACTCAAATTAGCCAATATCTGAAGACCAAGTTACCTTTGTCTGCGTCTTCCGCTTATGACAACTTTAATCTTAGTCTTCCACCCATTGTGTCCTGACAGACCATCCATAATCAACCTTTTAACTTAATTTTTTAAATAAATATGTTAACAATTAGTCTAATGCATATTGCAAAAACTAGAAAAGTCTTTCTTGACCTACTGTAATCTTGAGCTAATCTTGATTTTGAACTTATTAGCGGTTTGTGTGTAAATAGACATGCTGTGTCCCAGTTCACCTACTTTATACTATAGGAGAAAATACTGACATACTATGATTTGGGATATACTAATTCCTCCTTCCAAACTGTATTTAAAAGTGACAGTATTTAAAAGACACAGTTTTCTTTAAATATTTTCCACTAATTAAATATAATCCTCTATTTTTCACACTGTTTTCTGCACAAATGTTTGTTCATAAGTGAATCTGCTTGTTTTAACACGGTTGAGTTTAGTCCAGTTATTGGTGTCTGCACAGATCTGTTGGTTTCCAAGAAGTGAATGTGTGAAATATTCGCCTTTAGTGTCAAATACAATCCTTCAGTAAGCAGCTGCACAGTAAAGCACACAGATATGACAGATTGGAGTGTTATTTGGATTACATTAGCTTAACTGTCTTTACATCAAATAAATATGGGCAGTATATCAAAGATGATCTCAGCTCTCCTTGATCCAGAGGACTGGTATTACCTCAAAACAAGAACATATAGCTATCTTAAATCCATCTAATGTTCTTATTTCTAATTCCTGTCAAAATGACACATTTCAATTTCCATTAAGAGAAATATGTTTAAAAAAAATGTAAAAAAATCTGACAATAAACTGTCCTTAAAAGTCTGTGTTTCTGGGCCAGTCAGAAGAATATTGCTGCGTTTTGAATATTTTACACACAACCACAATTTATTTGTGGCACAAAAATATTTCCTCTTTCTTCTTTCAGCCTTCAAATGGCAGCCTCTGTTAAAATGAAGATTCTGAGGCTGTTACGGACAGACGCAGATTTTTAAACCCGCTACCAGTCGAGAAGCTGTCATGAAGAACAAGGTTCTGCCAATGAAACAAAAGCAAACATTTTGACTGGAGATTACACTTGAAGCTTGCTGGAAGTCTGTCGCCATGGCAACGCATGGAAAAGGGCTGAACTGCCCCCTCTGTGAGAGCTGAAGATGAAACAGACATTAAGCTAATCCTCAACCTTATTAAAATGTAAAGTCAGCAAAAATAGGAACACGCCAGCTAAGACTGGAAAAGGGTTCAATGCTCTCTGCTCCTCCCACCTCTGTTTGTGTGTGTGGAGAGAGAGACCATTAGCAAAACCTTGATTTATCTATAGTAACATTAACTGTGGTAACTGTGATATTTTAACTTTAATAGTTATACTTATTCATATTTATTTTTACATTTATTTATTTAGCAAACCCTTTTTTCCAAAGCAACTCACAAAGAACATTAAACCTTTTGTCCTAAAAACCAACAAGTCTATAAGGTTACATTAAGAAGTGGAAATCACATTGACATTAAACATATTTATATAATAATAAGAAGAAGAAGATTGACAGCAGCTGTTGTTTTATCTAAGTGAGGTAATGAGAAGTCTTCAGGCTTTTACCTGGTTTTACTACAAATGTTACAGATCGTCTATTTTTACAAATACAGTGTAGGATCAACATGAAGAAGAATTTCACTTTAGTAATGTAAGTTAAAATTAAACAAATAGGACAATTAATGGAGCAGCACTTATTATTATAAATTATGAATTGATTGGAACAAGGAATCTGATTCAGAGGTTGGGCAATTTCCTTAAATGTTACTAAGACAAATACTTCAAATACTTTCTTGGTAAGAACTACAACTAACAATATCAACATAACACGATATTAAACAGTTAAAAATGTTGAGTGCTGCTTGTCTATTACCCAGTGATTTCACTAGGAAAGCACAGTGTCTGACCCCTGTTAACCACCTGTGCCAGAGACATGAAAGGACAGCAAACTTACAGAGCGAAAATCAAGGCCAGCAGTCAGGCCAAAACAACTCTGACCTGAACACACACTGGTACACAAAGCAGCTGCACTCAGACTTGTCCTTAATGTAGAGAGAGAGCCAGCAGTCCGGTCACCACAGATCAGCGGGGATTTCAGCATTGCTTAGCAGGGCTATCAGGATTACCACAGGCTGTAAACTGTGTATGTTTTATCACACATTGTCACAGCTGTTATCTCGTGGCTACTGTGTGCTATTGTGCTTTTGTGTGTGTGTGTGTGTGTGTGTGTGTGTGTGTGTGTGTGTGTGTACAAGCTAAGTAACAGGATAACAAAACATAATAGATGGTGTGTGCCACTTTAAAAGTACTTTATCTACTAGGTTGTGTGTGTCTCCATCATCTAGAATTGTAAATGTAACATTAGCAAGATGCACACAGGAGGTCCAAAGTAGCCCAAATGACACATTATTAAGCCAACAAAGTATGCCAGAGAGGTTTGGGTACTTTAAATTTAGGGGAGAAAAATTGCTTTTTCTTTGTAGTCTTTAATTTGTGTGAAGTTATTTCTTTACAATTGAAATGTGTTTGTGTAAAACAATTTCTTAGTCTTTCTATCAGCACTATAGAGAATCAAAAATGGCAGAGACACAGTTTCTTGTCACAAACACGCACACAAACCAACAGACACACACAAATGCAAAGGCTGAGATCTCAATGTAATTGAAGTGTATTCTGTCAACTACCCTCGACAGCACTGCAGATATGTGTAGAAATGAATAGGGAAAATGAACAACCCTTCTCTATTTATTTAAAACAAGCCATTTTCTCCACTCCTTAATCTTAAGAAAAAGCTACTTTGGTCGTGTCTATGAGGTTTGATAGCTCCGCCCATCTCACACAGGCATGATTTAAGCTAATTACATTTTATATTTTTAAATGTCTATTATTACTTTAATTAAGGACCTTTTTGTAGAAACACCTGAGACAAAGTTGATATGTAAATGAATCATTACTGAGAACTTCATTAAGTCTAAGCTAAGCTAATCTGTGAAAGCGAATCCTCTGGGTTACAATACAATTTTCCTTTGAGATATTACTGTAGGAGGCAAATACATATTGGTCTAAGCCATATCAAACAGCAGACTAATTTTAAAAGTATAATATGCATATAAAAGTGGTTTAAAAGCTTGGACCTGTGATGTGGACCCATCTACATACAGCCACAACATTCTTCTCCAAGGTTTTTGATCCCAGACAGAAGCCTCCCTGGAGACACAGGGACACAAACACACAGACATCTACGTCGCTTAAATCATCCTGTTCCTCGAGTCCCGGTTCTGCACAAATAATCTAAAGCCTCATTATCTATGGAGCTGCAAATCAATGGCAACAATTAATTACCAGACAAATGGACCTTCATTACCCACAGTCATCATCAGAGCGGCCTTCCCCTTTATTAGTTATGCTGATGATAATAAATGTGGACTCATCAGTCAAGTTGAATGCAAAGAACAGCTCCTATTTCCCCAGGGCATCCAGCACAGAAGATCTATAGCTCAGGCTGAGTTAATAATGGATGGGACAGAGATAAACATGAGGTGTTGTGGGTAAACAACTTCGATTACAAGTCCTTCAAAGACCTTCATTGGAAAGGCAGTGTCCGTATGAGTTCTTCTCCATCAAGCTCTTGATGTGAACCAGCCAATCATTAAACTTTTAGCAACAACTCTTGCATGGCTAGTTCTGATGGTCTTACGCTACATAAAGATAAAACAAGATAAATTGAGAGACTGAATTAAAATGATTTAGTTGTGTTGGCACTAATTGGGAATTTGAATCAGAGTTGTTCCAACAGAGATATTCTCTGTTGAATCATTTTTTTCAAAGTTCTGGAGTGTGAGCTAGGAGAAGCATTACGCAACATGTTGTTCAGCAGTGCAGCAGGTAAATGTGTTGATAATCATTACAACAGCATGTAATAATATTGGCTTTATACAGAGTTCTACAACAGTTAATGTGAAGTTATACACATTTTAGACAAATTATACCTATTGTGTGTGTGTGTGTGTGTGTGTGTGTGGATGGATAGATGTATGGATGTATGGATATAGGTAAAAATCACACAACTCCACTGCCCATTCTGGCCACAGACAAACAGAGTGATGCTCATCACTCTGTTTGATCATCACTGCATGAACATTAGTTGCAGGTTTGTGGAAGTAACTGTAGCATTAGCACCTGTCCTATCATGACACTAAACAAGTCCCAAACTGGGAGTCACTTCAGTGCAGGTGTGAATCAGAATCACAGAGGGAGTAGCCTCCTGGAAACTGTGAAATGAGTGTGAAGTGGAGCAAACTGCTGGTATAGAATGACATTTTGAGAAGTGGGGCCACAGGTCACCCAGAATTCAGGGTCCAGTATTTAGTATCCAACTTTAAGAGTCTGCTTAGAATCTCTGAAATAAACATAAGTTCCAAAAAGGAACCTTGTTATGTTGCCATTTTGGGACAAAGCTTTTGTGGGAAGACAGCTATGCTACTTTGGCTTCGATAAGTGATGGATTATCTTGCATTTAGTGTGGGCTATAAAGTACAAGCCTGTTTCTACTCTTTATCAGTGGAGGAGACATTGAGATATTGTTTCTGGCAAGTCCCAATAGATAAGCGCTTTCCAATATTCAGTCAGCATATTTATGTAGAGAATCCCTTTTCCAATTCTAAAACATTCATCACTGACAATTACAAATTGATTAAGTAGTAAATTGTACTATAACCCAAGCTAAAGAGAAATCCAGGAAGACATTGTGTACGGGAAGACGGACAGATTAAAGAGTCCTTTACAGGCTGCAGATTGTTCCAATGCTGGACTGAAGTTGCTTTATTGGGCTTTTTAATGTCACAATCTCCTGCTTCTCCTCACCCAGAAGCCACTGGCTGATTTACTTCAGACTGTCATTGAAAAGAGTTTCAATAGCTCTGGTCATCAGACCTGGATCAGTTGGACTGGGGTAATGTTAGTTTTGAACTGAACTCTCTAATTGTTGAGTTTCTTGGAATGCATAAGAAACTCTTATCCTCTTATCCAACAACAGTGTGTGAAAATAATCTCATTTTTTCCTAACGGAATAATTAAAGCTGTTTCTTAAATAGAAAGTTATTCTAAAACTGTACAATGACTCTTAGCCTCTGGACTCTATTTTCACTAATCAATTCACATCAATTTACATTATTAAAAATAATTTTAAAATGTGTATAATAAAAAACATTAAAAATAAACAGTAAAAAAGTGTTTTAATAATATGTAATATGGCTTCATGTATGTGCACTTAGTCTATAAGTTCAAAGAGTAAATGCACTTGAGTTCATTTGGTTAAAGTTAAGTTTGATCAAATCTGTTTTCTGTTATCCACTAAACCTTTCCTAAAGCATAAATTTTATTGGGGTTTTTAAAATCTTTTGGCAGCCTTCCTCCCAAAAATTGGTATCCATGTAACGCCCATTAAAACTAAGGTATTTACTGATGGGTGACCAAGGTCAAAAGCACAAACGCTGCTTAAATCTTCCATTTCTATTGTGTTATTGTATGTGTTTAGGGACACAAACAATGCCAAAGAAAAATGAAATCAATTCTTTATACACCATCCATCCCACAATTGGTAGGAACTTAAAGATTTTGTTGATCTCTCTGTTAAAGATGGTCAACAAATTAAGATTTACACACAAAAACTTGCTAACATGTTAATTCTCTGAATGAGACACTGTTACTTGAAGCAGAACTTAAAATGTTATCTGAGAAAAACACACAAATCACTGGAAAATAGATCATTTTGCACATGCAATGTCCATTTACACGGGCAAGGTCTACAGAAAGAGTATTAAAAACATTTGGGTAATTACTGAATTCAAGACTTGCATTTCTTTTCTACACAATTCAGCATGCTGTTTCTGAACCACCAAGCAGCACATTATTTTAAAGTGCTTTCAGAGTAGATTCAGAAAGCCCTGCTTCTCAAAACTAGCATTTATTTCTAAAGGAAGATTTCTCTGTATGTGTTTGAATATTCTCCACAAACAAACACTTCATTTGTCTCTGAGCTTCAAAGTTCCCTGTGGAGAGCAGTCGCGGCTGCGCACAGTTCAAAGAGCTGCAGAGGAGAATGTTGAGATGGTTGACAGAATAAACAGTTACACACACTCAATCAAACACAAGGACAAAGAAACCCAGGTACACACAGTCGTAAATTTACACATAACGTCACATGTTGTGCACCTACAGTACTGTAGAGTATATCTTATGCTTTAAACAATGACATTAAACATATTTGTGACACAAAAAGGAAGTTTTCGGTGTTCCTGGAGTGTTCCTCTAGAGCATTGTGTTAGCAGTGCAAAGGTTGTGGGTTCAACCCAGGGAACACAAGTACTGATAAAAATGTGTACTTTGAATTCATTGTAAGTCGCTTTGGATAAAAGTGTCTGCCAAATGAATAAATATAAATATGATATAAATATAAAAATCTAATATCTAAATATAGATTAAAAATCAATGGCAGAAGGCTGTAACTAAACCAACAATAAAACAAAACATTTTGCATGTGTATGGCAGTACTGTACACACAAAAATTCAAAGGTTGACATAATCACGATGGTTAATATGTTGTGAGAGGATAATACCAGCTGCTGTTGAAAAATCCATGTTCTAACTCATCAGAATTCAAATCTTTCTGTTTATCAGACGAAAGTAAGATTAGAAGTGCTGTTAATCTGATCCGGACAACCCTTTTACAGTAATGAAGCATGTTTCCATGGCTACAACGCAGGATTACAACCCTCATTTCTTAAAAAGACCCTAACAACCTAATACCACGATTTAGCCCAAAGTCTTGTTTACAGCTGTTAAGCACATGGACATTTGCCTCCATCAGTCTGTCCATAAACAACAGTAATGAAGTCCGTCAGCAGATGAAAATATGCCAGTCAGGAGCAGCTGTCACAGCCTGTAGTTCATGATCAGGAACTGAGGGGAATTCAAATCGTTCCAAATTCAAAATATTTTTCAAATTTGGAACAGTTTATGACACCACGGAAAAAATTCCACGTCACATAAAAAGCCTTGGGATACAAAGAAAGGTCTTTCTTTCTCCAGCTGAAATTCCCAACCCTACGTAACCTCAACCTCCCTCCACCCCCTTCACACCCACAAGCTCCGCAGCCAGAGGCCAAAAACATGTAAATTGCAGCTAAAAGAAAGACTGGCCCCCGGACTAACGTCAGAGTCGACATTCTGTGCAGAAAGGAAGGGAGCGTGTCGTGTGGATACCCTAATCCCTCTGCTGCTCCCCGGGTCACCACATTCCAACCCTGTCTCCCAGCTAACGCTGGAGTTCACGTCAAGAGTCTGCGTCTGTCATCACTAGGGTCACAGGGATTCACATTCATACGCACATACAAATACACGCACACACACACAAACACATTCACACACACACAATGAAGGGGAAAAAAGTGAAGGACAAGATCAGTGAAATAAAGAGTCTAAAGAGTAAGTTAAGCTTTGCTTAAACAGCATGTTTGTGCAGCACATGTTATATGGAAGACATGGAATATGTTATACACAAATAAACACTGCATTGAACTCGACACTGGACTCTTTGCAATAAAAAAAATATGTTGCCACAACTATATTTTTGTCTCTAAAACTAGCTTAAAAAGTAACATACCTCTTCAGATCAAAATGTCATGATAAAAGGTTCAGTCATGTCACACTAAACCTTTAACAAGTAGTGTACTAATACCTGAGGCCAGTAACTTTAATTTGCCAAACCAAACACAGTGGTCAGGAAACCAGTTTGATAATCATTAATATTTTCAAGCATTTTTAAACTACCCTCCAGTTGTAATATTTTTGTGACTAACCTTGATAAACCAGACAAACAAACACTGTATTATAATAGCCTATATGACTGCAAGTCACCGGTGGCAACAAAAATTGGCACGGTGGCAATAACAAGACCAGCAGCATATGAGAGGCAACAAACGGGGTCAGACATAAGCTCCAATAAGCCCCAGAGAGACATTCAGATGGACAAACAGTGATAAATAGGTAAATATGTGATCATATGTGAGGCTTAAGGTCTGTCGCAATAACTAAATGTGATAAGTGAAATCCAAAAGTGATGGAACGAGCGAGCGAGGTTGAAAGCAGGCTTTACAGGATTTCTCTCTCTCTCCAGTCTCTGACTGACACACTGGAGATACAGCAGTAATGCTCTCTGTACCATCTGGCCCCTGTGAAAAGAATGCCACGTTTCTCAGGGGATTTCAAACTTATCTGCCCCGGGATTATAGGGAGCCATCTTTGATTCATATTCAAAGCTGCTTTCTAAAAATGACTGCGGCTGTTCTGTTATGTGTGACTTCGTGGGTGGAGAGGTAAGAAAGAAAGTGAGAGATTAGGGAAGACATGAGGGCTACATGGTCTGTGGTGGAGGATGAGAGCTGGTTGGTCGATCTGCACAGTGGCTGTTCATACGCTCAACAAATTGCAGTGCTAATTAGATACAGGAACAAAAAACGTGTGAAGAGATCGTTTAAACATTTGGTGAGGTACAAACAAACTGCAAACCAGGAGATACACAGAAATGCTGAGAACTTGGAGAACCTAGACCCTATAACGGAGAAAAAACACCATGGCTAAACTGTTTGGATATGTACAATATTTACTACCATGCATTCCTTGGAGTGTCGTGTAAATACCATTAATGTGTTAAAAATGTACAATACACAAATGTGCCATGGTACCTGACTTTGTGTATTGTGTTATTTAGCACTTAACTTCACTCTAAATGGACACTTTAAGACCAATGTTTACCTCACAGCTTTAAGACGCAGAATGACTGGATGGGAAAAATGTGACTTGTTTAAGTCTTTTGGGTTTAAGTTATCTAGCAATAGGCTTGAATTAGTTAGGGAGCTAAATGGCAGTGAAACTCTATTTCTGCTGCAAACGTCAGACGTCAGCACGTGAGAACAATACTAGGATTAGAGCAGACGTTCTAAGAGGCTTTAGGGGAAAATGATCACAACTCACATCCCAGCACCATTAAATCGTGTTAGTTTGTTTTTGGTTAAGTTCTCTTATTTTCTTTCCGTCCTCTCTGTCTCTCTCCTTCTTTCTGCTTTAGATTACTGGAGTGTGACAAAAGCAGCCTGCATTGTGTACTGAGTACAGAATGCAAGTTACTGTATCACAGATACATATCTTCAATGTCTTAGAATCTTCCTGTAGCTCAACTGGTAGAGCATTGTGTTAGCAGTGCAAAGGTTGTGGGTTCAAGGCCAGGAAATGCAAGTACTGATAGTGTTTTTAAGGATAAAGGCATCTGCCAAACGAATAAATGTAAATGTTGTTACTCAATTAAGTATTTCTAAATATTAACGAAACATTCATACACTGTTTTACAACACTTTGCCACAAGCTCCTCACATGCTATTGAGTGTTAAATTGGGAGCACTATAAAAATGTTTTACTTCTGCCATGTGTGAGAGATCTAATGACTATAATCTGAACCAATTCACCCAAGTACACGCGGAAAGACAAACAATGTTAGTCATACAAAAACGTGACTCACTATTGCGTCCAAAGAAGAAATTTAATTCTATACCAAATATAAAAGTTCTTTGAGGTTCTATTAACAAAAAA
Organism: Yasuhikotakia modesta; assembly: GCA_036877545.1. Classification (NCBI taxonomy): domain Eukaryota; kingdom Metazoa; phylum Chordata; class Actinopteri; order Cypriniformes; family Botiidae; genus Yasuhikotakia; species Yasuhikotakia modesta. Next base: position 17,966 of record JBAJNP010001240.1, read on the forward strand.
AAAACCGACCTGCATCTTCTCTGTTTGTTTTTTATCTTCAATCTGTTGTTGTGCCGGAGGTCTAATCATGAATGACATTTCTCTGTTGCAAAGGATGTTGAGCTTCAATCTTTGCAAGGCCCCCTGAAGTAATCACTGCGTTAATTAAAACAAGGCAAACAAATCATTCATTAGTGTGTCTCAAGGTGTCTCTCCAATATAATCTATTTTTAACAGCAACACAAAGAGAGGGACCCCAATTAACCTTCAAATGTACTTCAGACCTACAGCATATGAACTATTGCTGTTGATATTAGCAGAAAGGAAGAGAGGAGAGCATTAAATTAACACATAATTAGTACAGAACAAACTGGCCAACATAAAAGTGAACAAATGCACATATTTATCTAAACAAACAGCAGTGCAGAGGAATTCAGCCTAGGAAGGTTTTAAAGAGGAAGCGTCACTTGTTCATCTTCATCTGTTCAGCTGTCTGACAGGAAATGACTAATTAACTGATGTGTTCAATGGATGAGACGCTACAGAGAAAACAGAAAATCAATTTCTTTAGCTTATACTACTACGAGAAAGCAGGAAAGAAAAAAACATTTACAAGCTCATGCAGAGTAAGGTATTGTTCCTATTAAATACTTTAAAAATGATCATGAGAAAACAATACGAAGTAGACAGATGGCCTACTGCTTTCACAGATTTTTTTTTTGTGTGTGTGTGTGTGTGTGTGTGTGTGTGTGTGTGTGTGTGTGTGTCTATATATATATATATACACACACATACACGCACAGTATATTCACTTCAACTTAAGCAGTAAATACTGTTATAGAACATCATTTTATACACAGGGTATTGCTCAAAGTTCACATGAAAATTCTGTCATCATTAAACCCCCCTCATGCCCTTTCAAATCAGATTTCCCAAAGCTATCTGCATTCAATGTACTTTTCTTGTTTGTTTGGTGGCTTTTTTTCTACTATTGAAAACGTTGTTAAGCTGGTGGTGTTGCTTGTCTAACTTGTGCAGTGCAACTTGTAATTAGCCGCTCAGCACCAGACGAAAAGCCATTGACTGCCAAAAACACAGAGGAACCCTAGTTGTGTTCATCCAAGCAGAAAATCTCAGCATGACGAGTGACAGAAAAAAAATCAACCATTTAACTACAAAATCATTTTACCTCCCAAAAATTACACTACACATTACACTCCTCTTTACTCAAACAATCTATGTAGCTGATCAAATCTATAACCAATGTATTGGACACATTGTACTGCATTATTTTAACCAGTCCTGCTCTCCCTGGGTTGGATACTGAGTGGCTGAGACCGGCTCCCCAAGACGTAATTGTCTCGAAAAGATCCTTCTCCTGCAAGAACCTTCACTGTAGTGACTTGACCCTTCATCTCAATCACCCATTCAACAATGCTCCAAACTATTCCGAATCATTACCCTCCATTACCCAGAAGCCCCTGCTGTAACGCCACCGCATCGCATTCCGCGAGGGCTCCCACACGCGCGCACATACAAAAGACCAGATGACACTGTGACCCGTTAAAAGTGTCTCATCACACAGTCTTTTTTAATATAGAAGAGCGCAAGAGGAGAGAAACCGTTAGACAGCAGGGTAATGACACTCTGAAGTGTCAGAGAGGTCAGATGAAAGCAGCGTTTGTGACTTTACTCTATTCCTGCCAAGAGAGGATTCAATTATCTTCATCCAGACCAATTACAGACGTTCTTCTGTGGCCTGTGGACCTCACCAGCATTATTCAGCCCTGCTCTTAAACATGAGCGACATGATGAGGGAGAAAGAGATGGATTTATCAAAAAACAAGGTTGAAACCATGCCAGAGAATGATGGAAAGCGTCTAAAGAGTCTAAAAAATGGTCCATCAAGAGGTTTCTGAGAATTATGTCTTGTTCCACAGTGAAGAAGATTAACGTCCAAATTGCTAAAATCCAAAGACAGCCAAAGAACCAGAGCATTGGGTCATTCTGACATGCTGTATGAAACATCAAGCATGTTGTTGGAGGTCCAAGACACCACAGGATAAGAAAATCAAGATGTCTTAGTTGTTTTTTCTAGACAGCAATGAAATCAAATGGTGAGCAAACTAAAATGTATGTCTTCAGAAGAAATGCTCAGATTTTTCAGACTATTGCAGAAAAAAACATTAATATTAGCTTAAGATATCTTTCATCAAATTCCAATTCCAAAAGAACCAATTATGAGTTATGAGTTAGTGCTATAAAATAATTAATCATGCTGACAAACTGTATCTCAACATTAGTCTCATTATGCTTCTACTAAAATTCCTTTGGAGAAAAAAACAAATTGATTCTAAAATGAAATAGATTTCTGAGGTAAAAAGAAGCATCTGCTAAAAGCAAAAACTTAAATTTAAAATTTGCCAATTTCTGTCCAAAGATAGGAATCTTGCCATATATATTTTACCAGTCGTTTAGCAAAAGTCAAGCAGATGCATCAAACTGGTTCACCTTAGTAATACGACTGAGGTGCAAGACAGAGATTTTGACAGATTTTGATTTTTGCTCTTTTAATCAATCAATACAAACATTTGATTCTGACCTGCCTGATGCTTTCCTACCACAGGTACCACAGGTTTCCTACCACACTGCTGAAAAACAGTTTTCTATAGAATAACAGAGGTCACAGTGGGTTTCGCTGCAGATGTTTTGGTGTACACATAAAGCAGATGGGAGTAAATAATTACTCTTTGATACAAGGGACTGTTTATTCTCTTGTTCCCATAGGTGTTAAATTATTCAAACCCTCCAGCCATCAACCCATCCCAGATCACACCCCCCACTGGACAAAATGCTCTCATTTCAGTCAGCAATCTTCCCGATACTGTCGCCCAGAGACTAAAAACCATGCAAAGGTAACAGGTAGCGTGAGAGCGATTAAGCAAGCGAGCGAGCAGGAGGCATGTGTGTGTGTGAGGTGTAAGGTGTACTTAATTACTGCTGTTATTTCTGGCAGTGTGTAAATCATGCCTTATTCCCACTAATGAGAGCTTGTACTCTATCCCTGCCTCAGTAAAATCTGTTAGCTCACTCTCATAATTACCAGGTACTATCTTTCAGGTACTGGAAATTAAGAGCAAAAATAGAGAAAAATCTGCATTTTATGAGACTGAACCAAATGATTGTGAAAGAGAACAAGACGAGTCATGTGACTGCTTGACATTTAGATATGAGGATATGAGTCAAGCCCACCAAATGTTGTGATGTTTCTCACTTCCAGCGCCAGAAACAAGCAGCTGAAGTTTACTTTTAACCAGGCCCCTAATCATTTCAATCTGACCTTAACAGAATAAGCATTTTAATGTGGATTTAGCGTGTATAGTGTGGACCTGTCACAAAGCAATGTTGGTTTTGCAAAGCAGATGTTATTGACGGATAAAACGCACATTATATTGGACCAGACAGCAAACTGCCATAGAAAATCAGACTGTTTATCTCTGTTTGAAGAATTTGTAATAATAAATAAAAAAACTGATTAAATAAAATGATAAATATAAAAAATATAAAATAAAAATTCTAGAATAAAAATGCAGATTAAATTTGTTTTAATAAAGAATGCCATTGATCATGAATGGTCATTTTGGGACGTAACTAAGTTAATGCCTCTAAATGAATTTATTTACATTTAATGTCTTTATGAATGTGTAAATACAGTAGTGTCCCTGTTATCTGATATAAGCTCAGTACTGCAGTGAATAAATAGAAGCAAAGACAAAATTATCAGAATTAGACAAAACTATACTCTCTTATCACAGCCAGGTTTTCCACAATAACTATTACCATGATGATGCCTACGCTGTTACTATGGCAACCAATTTAGCTAATTCAGCTACTGACTATTGGTCAGGTCTAGCAAAAATGACAGACCAGACAGAAATAGTGCAGAAAACTCATTTAAAAACTAAATTCTGACTGTTTATGTTACAAGAAGCCTTTCCTAACATTATAGATGGAACAAAAATAAAATTGGAACAAAAATAAAATTATTTAAATAAAAGTATGATATGACTCACTACTAAGCAACTTTGGGCAAGAGAAACATTGCAGAGAGAGACAGAAGGAGAGCGAGAGAAAGTGTGGCACATATTTGTTCCAATATCACCTCACTAGACGACTCTCTGGTGGGCAAAGAGTGCGTTTGAGTAGGTGGTCTCAAGTGTGTCTAATGTGTCTAAATGTACGCTTGCTCAGAACATGCCAATACAAAATAAATAAATAAATACAAACAGCATGAAAATACAAACATGAGCAATCACAGCCATCATATACATCAGCTCTCAATCCCATAATTCCAAACACGCACACACAAAATGTGGTCAATACCTCAATAGTATAAATTAATGCTAGGCGACATCTGACCATACACTTGATTCTGTTGCTTAGCCTTGAGTGCATGAATGACATACTACTGCTGAAAATTGCCAAGCTTCTTATCTTTGCTCTTTGAAGTTTATGTCCTACAAACAAGAGACAGCTAAGAGCCAATGCGCATGACTTAAGCCCTGATTGTTTTAACATGTAACACAACAAGCACATATAAGCCCACATTTAAATGGACAGATAAAGGCACAGGTTAGAACAAATAATTAGTAGCTAACCCTGAAAGTTAGCTCAATCACTGTCCAAGCTAAATGTCATAGCCGCTTTTGGTGTAGACATCCAAGACAAGGTGATAAGACAAATACCAGACACTCTATGAAGCCACAGGATTTTTGTGAGGTGTTCATATTTAATTATGGGTTAGCCAACAATACTGACACAGTAAGTAGATGAATTTAACAGCAACAGTAACTCTGTCTACAATATATGTCTACATTAAAAAAAATATTGAGAACAATCTGTTCCATATTCTTAATGTCTGCCTTTATTCATAATTATCTGAATTGGTAAAACATTTCTCTTCATTGCTGGCCAAATTAGCAATGACTACACATTTAAACGCATTACTAAAGAGGTAATTAGCCACAGTGAAGAAAAATGTCCTTGTGCGCCAAGCTAAATCTCTCTACACAGTCAGTTATAACTTTTTGGCAGCTTTCTCAATAATTAAATATAAAGAATACTAGCTTTATTACTGTTCACATGGAACATGGTCCTGACTTAACCAGAGAAAGGATATCTTGCAATAATACGTTTGTGAAACAAATTGGAACATGCGCTGGCACGATCAGGCCTTTCTAGCACAGCAAGATATTCTGCCAAGACCCGAAGATAAACAGCTGGTGAAATATGCGACTGAGAAAGAAAAGTGCTGGTGTTTCTTTAAATGCAGGAAGTCTTAAATGGATTGTTTTCATTCACCCATAACAGCCTCAATGGTGCTGGCACGCAGAGCACAGGACACGTCTGACTCTGGCTAATACGAATTTGATGAAACATATTAATATTCTTCCGACAGCTTTTGGATTGAGCTTTTGAGAAAAAGAATATGACCTAATATTGTGGTTAACAGCAGCTGAGGAAAAACGATATGAGATTTCAGTGGACCGGTGCTGATTTAAAAAAGGAGCTAAGTAGTTAGCCACAGATGAGTCTGAAATGTACGAACACACACGCAATACATACACTGTGACCTTATGTGCTGACATTTGCTCTTAAAACCCTGCAGGCTGTGAGTTTGTTTCTATATGTGGAGATACTAAGATGCAGATACAGGTGGTCAGAAGAGCCCATATTAAATATGGTATATCTCCCACACACACACACGCACACAAACACACGCACACACAGTGTAGCTCATAGTCATTTTGCAGTTGATGTTGCCTGAACCAGCTCACAAATAACAATTAAGCGTTCACATTTTGATGATTTAATGAAAACAGAATTGATAACTGTAATTGAATTGCTAGTCATTTAACTGAATAAGCCAACCAAATAATTAGTTCTGTGTGGCTAGTTTTATGCTCCATACTGCAAAGAAGAACCAATAAATTCATGAACATTTCATTACTGTATGTTATGTTACATACATATTGCTTCATGAGTTTCTGCATATTTAAACCAAAATTGAGAATTATTTGTTCTGTTATACTTCTGTTAAAAAAAAAAAACTTTTTTCTTTTTGCTACCTAAAAAAGCAAAGATGAATATGATTAGCATCAACACACATGCAGTAGACCTACACACACTCTGTGCTTATGTGCCTAAATTTGCTCCCCCAAAACCCTGCAGACTATGGAGGTTGAGAATATAATATGTATATATTAAAGGTATATAAATGTAAATGTATAGAAAAAACATTCATCTGAACTGAATATCTGTCTTCACTCTTTAAAACGGTGCTTTACAATTCTAATAGAAGAACCATTTTGGCTGAATAAAGATATTTAACAGCCTTTTATATAACATTCATGTTTCACACAAGGTTCCCTGTAGTGAAAAAGATCCATCCATGATTTCTTCTATGAAACAGCCATTATGCAAACAATGTGGTTTTGAAAAGCTCACTAGAATGCCTCCATAATTTGATCATTTAATGAAAATAGAATAGATGACTGTAATTGAATTGCTTTTTCTATTGAATTATTCAACCAGATAATTAGTGGCTGGGTTTATGTTCCACGTTCCAACTGATGCTACTGCCAAAGACGAGCCACACCATTCATCATTTTATTACTGTGTGATATGTCCATCAACATGTTATGGCATTAGGATGAAGATTGCATTACGGCGTGTGTGTTAGAATGTTTGAAACTGAGAATACTTGTTCTTCAGGGATCAGTGTGCTGTAGACGCTTTGATCACTTTAATTGAAGCTGAGATTAATTGGTACAGCTAACTGGATCTTCCTGCCTAAGGTAGCTGCTAATTATAGACTGAGTTGATTACTGTCTTTTCTAACTGAATAAATGTTGACTGATGTTGGACAGAAAGTTTTAAGTAATAGCTGCATATCATCTTACATGTTTTTTTAAATTGTCTTTATGAGGAAATTGTGTGCAGGAATACTTTTTTCTTTTCAAGACTGTAGTTGTAACAGTTTGTAACATCAAAGTATGAAAAACCCACATTTACAAACTAAGTTAAAAACACCATCTGTTTAGGTCACACAAGTTAAGCTTTGGAAATTTTTAAATCCTTAATTCCATCATTATCAAGTGATACTGGTAAGACTTTACTTTTTTTATAAAGTTTCATTTGTTAACATTTTTAACCACCATACTTACCATGAACCAACAATGAACAATACTTCACAGAATTTATTAAACTTAGTTAATGTTAATTTAAATTTTATTAGTCAACTATTTGTATCTGTTAACAATTTATATGTTATATACTAAGTTATCCGTTAACACAGTTGTATGTTACAGTAAACAATAAACTACATTTATTCACTTCATTTTGTGCTTTTATCCAAAGCGACAGTGAATTCAAGACATACATTTTTATCAGTACTTGTGTTTCCTGGGATCAAACCCACAACCTTTGCACTTCTGACGCAATGCTCTACCAGTTTAGCTACACATGAACAACCTATTTAGTTAGAATCTGACATTTGCATTTACTAATGGTAACAAATGCAACCATATTGTAAATTGCTACTGTGATGCTTTCAAACAGGATGTGTACATGACTTGATTCAAACTGTTGTCATTCAGATTATCATAACCAGTTCAAGCTGTTAATATGTTGTGAATTAAAAAATGACAGCTGACAGAAAAACCCATATGTGAGAACAAGTCACTCAACCAGGAAAATCTGACAACAGCGCTTGACACCAAACATCTCTCAGTTAATGTGTTGAGCGTTCTACAACTCTGTTAAATTCACAGCTCAAACCCAAAGCAAGTAATTGAAAACACAAACCATGAACCATAGGTTTTTCTTTGGAAGGGACAAAACGTATTTAACAGCTAACTAAACCTAGCATGATCTAGTTTCCATCTACTGTTGAACTGTGCTAGTTCCTGTTCCCCCAGCAACTGCCTTCTGTAAACTGTAAGTATAGAATTGCCTCTTGAATTAAATGCCACTTCTTTCTTCTTTTCTCTCTCGCTGCAGATAAAACTGTCAGCACGGCCAGCAACAGCAGTGTACTGCACACTTCAGGCCATTGAGATCAGAGCATTAAACACATTATAGGAGCTCTGTGGCCTTAAGGAAGCACATTCTGTTCTTCATATAAAGAATGTGGCTCTTTCAGCTCTATAAAACAGCGGATGAAACTGTGGAAACCTCATTTTCATGATGATCTGCCAAAGAGGAATGCAGGCTGGGTGTGATCAAATGTAACATTGTGTTTGAAGGCGCTAAGTAACATCTAGCCTTCCAATAATTCTGTTTAATGAAAGATTGTTGCATGGCCACAAGGTGAAATGTTATGACCAGATCAGTAGGAAATGTGTTTCTAAGCTGTAACTGGTGTTGGTTTGGTCGCATGAACCATCCTTTGTGTTAAGGAGACAGGAGACCCCCGCGACCTAGGAGCAAGGACCTTTCCTGCAAGGGTCTCAATGCCAAAAGGGAACCAGCTTCTGTACTGATAACCAGATAATCCCCTCATCTTATTATAAATGCTTTTAACCTTAACCAGCTTCATTACACATCACTACTCAAATTTAAAGAAAATCAATGGTTTGATGAAAACTCCAGGAACATCGGACATCTGCACAGAAATCCTCTATTAATGCAAGATGTTTGCTTGACTCAGAGCAACCATGTAGTCATTTAACTGCTCACATAGTAAGAACACAGTACAAAAGAGCATAACTAAGTATAGTATAGTATAGTGGACATAGAATGCAGTATAGTATTGTGGAATATACACATTACTAGATTGTGTATTTTGTTTTTACATTTATTCATTTGGCAGACACTTTTACTCAAAGCACTTACAGTGAATTCAATGTATATATGTGTATCTGTTTACAAAGAGAACTTAAAACTGGTCACCAGCATGGTCTTTCTGGTGAAACTGTTAATCTTATTTGGGTAAGTTAGTTAAGATGACAGACTTCTAAACCCAACAGGACCACGCTATTTTTAGTTGTCTGTGTTTCTATGTGCCTTATATTAGCACACCAGTATTCCAAAACACGACAAGCTGATCAATTCTGTGGTGAGAAATAACCTTAGAATCAACAATTTCAGCAGGGGTATGAGGGGCAAGAACATGAGTGAATTGAACATGAGATGAATGAGTGAATTGGAGCAGCTAAAGAGTTATTGAGTCTAAAGAAATAATTATTATTGTTCATTTCCATAATGACGTAACTCACCTCTAAGTTCCTTAATTGTGAACCGCTGTGAATATGTTTTGGCTCCGTTCTGTTTGCTTATCTCACCCCTTCATTTTCATATTCTCATAAAGCCTGGGCCCATAATTGGTGCTTGGCTAGCATGCCTGGCTGAACCCTTTGTAGGGAAGGAAAGCTCCAAATGGGACATTAGGACAACACACAGGACATTCTCACAGATTACACAGGAGTAATCAGTCATGTTGTTCTTGTTGTTCTGCAAATGATTTGTTTATTGGTTCTGAATCAATTAGCAGCATTCATTAATAAGGAACAGAATGATCCAGGCAACATCAGAGATGATGTGCAATGGAGACCGACTTCTCCTGTGATTAATGGCTGAAAATACCAGCTCTCCTGAGACGTGTGCTATACTGATGTGTGTTTATGAAGGCAAACGTGAGTAATCTGTGCGTGTTTGTGCAAAGAGTGTCATTGTAGAATCTATGTCTCAGCCTTACACAAAATGCTCTCCAATATTTGTGTGCACATTCATTTTTCATTTCCGAGCAAGCTAAGAAAAAGTACTGAAATAATTTTTGCACCTAACGTAACCTCAGGCGATAGTTACAGCAATGTGCACACCCACAATTCAACTTCTCTGCAGTTTGTTCTCACCTTACTTGTGAAAACTCCGCCCCCTCGGGCTACCAACTGCTTCCCTGCTGCAAAACAAGGGCAAATCTGGGCTGCCAGACACCACCACTGAGTCATGCTAACACATGCAAATGCTGGTTCAACATTTCCTTGAGTATGAAACTATACACCCCATTTCCTGTAGAGGTGAAACCATTTCTCCGTTCCAGGAAGACCACACAGGATACAGTTAACATGCCACTGGGCTTGAATAACCAGCCTTTGATCAAAGGCCTCAAACCTAGTTGTAGTTTGTCACGGGTTCCATCAAAGTCAAACCCAAAAACTGTTTGTTAATTCTCACCTCGTCTAGCGAAGTTTAAGCAAAAAGTCCCTATCCAAGCTGAAATAATTACCCCCTTTATTGAAGAAAAATTAACCCCCACCCCTCTTGCGCTAAAGAAAACACCATTGGGGGATTCAGAGTCCCTTATCTCCACAAGTAATAAACATTCCAGCCCTCCAAGCTACCTAATAGAATGAGTGAAAAGCCGACAAAAATGAAATAAATAATTGCCAAATCTCACACGCAATTCTAATCCAAAGCTTCCAATGCAGCCGATAATGAGATAATGTATTAAGCGCAAAACAAACAATCAGGTGTCTGTGCTGATCTTATATTACAGTAGGTACTAGAATTAAGATTATATCCTGAGAGAAGTTACATTATTGAGAATTAAAGCAATGCAACCTTATGCCATAAGAGCACACAGAGCATTGCCACGCACCAGGGCCAGTACATGCATATGTTAAAAAGAGAAATGGGAAGCATTTAGCTTTTGTGTGTGGCCTTGCAGACAGATAAGGTGCTGATTATGTTTGCAGTGGAAGATGTGTTTTTCCCGTGCGCCGCTTTTTTTACACTCGCGCCCTTTCTAAATATTGAATCACATAAAACTGAAAAGACCACATTATCCAGAGGATTCAAGGCAATTTGCATATTCATTAGAATTAATTAAAATTTGTTGCCGTCTCTATTTTTTTTCCTCTTTATTTTCGGCACTCAAGAGGGACGAAAGACAAAGAGGAAAACAATCTGAATCCACAATTGGAGAGACGGATAGAGAAAAAAGATAGATTTGACATCATTACCGATGGTGTGTGCTTAGCGCACCAAATGTGTTTTCATTCAAAATCAAGTCTGGCTACTTGTAATGAGTTCTATTCAAAATTAAGCAAATAGGCTTGCTTTCTGAAAGGCTGGCCCATTCTGTGATGCAAGAGTTTTGGTGCCTTTTCACATGAAAATTTGAATTTTGAATGCTGCCCATGCCAAGCGCACGCTACACAAAGACCCCCGGTGGCTTTTTGTGCCTGAGCCATGATGTATGAAGCAGTCAATCAGTGTAGCTGAATAAACATCGCAGAGAAACACCTTGAGGCATTTACAAGCGTTGAAGGCATTCAGGACCTCAGGACAGGCTTGTGATGAGGTGAGGACAGCTACATGAAATCTCTGTAATGGACAACATCAACGGTTCTCTAAAAAAAAAGGTAAAAGTTGATATAACACCAACGACACTTGTTTTGGTATTCTGTGTATGCGTGAATATGTGAGTGATTGTGGCAACAGGGCTTCATGTTATTTCTCAGGTTTGCAAAGTTTAGCATTTAGCATTTATAGGCTGGAAAGGCTACTTTGAAATTTTGGCTTGACAAGCTGTAAGTCACAACAGTTAAGCTTGTGAAAAGTAGTTAGCTACATACATAACTTTAAACAAAACGCAGAAAACATTAAAGCTAAATAACTACACAAATGCTAGAAATAACAGAACTTAACTATTATATAAATAGGTACATGCTAGTTTAATTAGGAACATAATAACAAATGATATGATTGTGATATATAAAGTTGAAAAGAATAGGACACGTCTAGCACAACAACGGTTAAAAATTGTCAAATACATTTAGAATAAACATGAAACTAATAAAATAGTTAATTAAAAACAAAGTGGAATAAAAGTGGAATTGGTAAATCAATTTACTAAAATAAACCTTTCCAATAAATATTTTCCAGTGTTCACTAACAAGCCTCATGTCTGATTGACAGACTATTTACCAAAAAACACAAAAAAACCACAATAGCAGCTTGTTACTGGTGAAGCTATGCTAGCACGACTTTAAACACAGTCCTCAGCTCTTCCCTTCCCAATGAATGATCCTCACAGCTCCTCTATAGAGAAGACAGGAGCCACTGTAAATGATTAAGGTAACAGCTCTCAGTGTTCGTGAGAGGTTGTTGTCACCAAGTCGATCTTTAGCCTTTAAGTGTCGTCTTTTTTTATTCATGCTTCAGAAGTGTATTAGCCATACAGTCTCTGACAGGAGGCACTTGGGAAGAAAGGAGAAGGAGGTGAGCGAACAAGCCAATCAGAAAGGCAGAATGAGAGAGAAAGAAGCAAACAACATATGTGCATTAGGTGAACCAGGATCCCACCAGAGACGGTCATGTTCTGGGTATTACAGTCATGAATACTGCAATGTCTTGTTGTTAATGTGGTGCCAGAGACTGTTGTCCTCTTCATTCATTCATGCTGTCTGTGGTCAAGGGTGAGACTTACTGCTCGTCCAGAGGGAAGGAAGAAATAGTGATTCTGCTTAAGCAGCACTTGACCTGAGTCACGATCTCACACTGGAAGCTAAAGACGGCTCTTTGGAGCCCAGAGTACAAAATTGTGCAAGACTTGTGAGATTCTGAAGGGATCCCTGTCACGCAAGCAGAATAATTTGCAATGGGAAATTACATGATTATGGTTGCTATTAAGTGAACTATGAACTTGATGAAGGCACATCCTTCAGGCAATGACTGGGAAAGGATTTTTAAGGCCAGATGCCCACCAACCTGTTTATGCTTTTTATCCACTAAGCACAAAGTCTCTTACAATAGTAGCACGCACTGCTCACACACTTGCTCAGTTGAGTAATGTGCCATTATTTAATACTTGAGCAAAAAGAATGAGCAATAGCAACAGCAATACTTAGCATGCACCGCCAGTTAGCTGGTGCTCAATTAAACAAGCACTTCTTACATTTCTCACAGATTTGCACATTCTCACATTGTAACACCTCATTTTGGCCAGCTATCAAGAAGCATGTCAAAAATCAGCACCAGTGTAAGAGAAAATATCTTCAGTAGTGTTTGACATGTGCCTTTGTTTTTCATAAGGAAGCATGAATTATGTGAATTCTGATGGCCAACTTCATTCAAATCAACTTTTACACCTGTGCATTGGGCTTCTACTTGGAGCTCACTGGTGACTGCCAAGACTATACTAGTCTTCCCACCAACAGCTGCCAAGAAGTTTCAAACTGTTTGTTGTTCCCAGAGGAACTCATGAATAGAGTTGGTAGGGTCATTAACTCTGCAGTGGGTTGGTGGGGCTCTGACATTAGCTGGTGACTGGCGCAGTCACATGTATTGGCTACATTCATTTTGAACGCGTAGGCAAAAAGGCAAACATCTGCAGATCAGTGGAAAAAATCAGTAAGTGGGCCACCAACTTAATTTTGCTCCATTTAGCACAGGCACATTAAAACACGTCTTGGATGCAGAATTTGTTTAGTGTGCCAGTCACCGAGATTCCAGTGAATTAGAAAGTCAAGCCACAAAAAATGTAGAATGGAAAATTCTAGAGAAAGCCCAGCTTGAAGGGCACAAGGAGATATTTTGAAAATGCCACGTCATAAAACACCTTAGCACAATTAACTTAATTCTTCTTATATTTAGCAGGTCAGATAATGAAATGAAGAAAGAATTGTGTGAAATGTCTGAAAAATGTCACTATGTACAAATCCTGACAAGTTCTGTGGTATATGAGCTGCCCTCACATGACTCTGAATTGCAACTTTTCTCTTTAAGTTTCTCCTTGTCCATCTTGCTCAAACTTCACCTCTCTCTGTCTTCACCCTGGGCTTGCTGAAAAGGGCCAGGCCTGATTTGTGTTCTCTCCAGCAGCAGAAAGCAATTGTGAGAGGTCACCCTGAAAGGGGAGCAATATACTGAACAGGGAAAGAGACCAACACAGGCTTTCTTGTGTTATTATAAAGCCATTTTTTATGTTGCAAGACTGCAAAAAGTTAGTAAGAATGACTAATGCCAAAACATGACAGATGACTTAACCATGTGGAGCAACACTGCAATAATGGTTTACAGGTCAGTCATTTGCCTTGATTTATAGAAAAAAATATTTAAACATTCTAAAAACACTACACCTTTGTTTGAGAAGAAAAGGTGAGTATAAACATTACTGTAGCTCAACTGGAACAGCATTGCTTTAGCAGTGCTAAAAGGTATGAGTTCGATACCAGGGAATGCACAACTTCTTATAATAAATAATTGTACACAGACCTACACTGTGAGACCAGTCAGAGGTTGATTGTATAAACATACTAAATTATGCAAAAAGGTTTCTGTGAGGGTTAGGTGATAAAATATACAGTTTGCACAGTATTAAAAAATGTATACGTTGAATGTACTGCAAGTTGCTTTGGATAAAAGCATCTGCCAATTGAATAAATGTAAAAAAGTAAAACTGTGTAAGATATAGAACTAACAGATTCTCCAAATTTTGGAGAAAATCCTATGGAGTCAGAAAAGGTTTAGGTTTCTTATGGGGTCGAAAAGTTCAGAAACAAGCATTAATAACTGAAATGCAGTTTGGTTTCTTTGGTAAATGTATCTAGTTTTAGAAGATTTAGATATTTGCAAAAGAGAAGCATATGGAAATGAAGTCAAGACAGTATATTGTACCTCTATATAAAACACAATGTGATTCTGAGAAACTGCAGCACTCCCTTAAGTCATATTATTGGAAAGAGAACTAATTTAATTAAATGATCCTAATTAGATTTCCTTTATTCCATCTCTACTTCAGCGAGGTTTAGTTTATTCTCCCGTTTTCTTTAAAGAAATGAGAAGTGTGCAGAAAAATTCTTCATTTCCCCCAGCGCAATGACTCAAATGTAAGGCCAGACAACAGGCACGTCTTCTGCAAGATTATCAATTTGTCAGTCAGAATGTTCCCGCTCTTATACACACTGGTACATATTTTCCTCTCATCCTCAGTCTGCTGCGGGGTCATTGTGCGGGTACCAGTACTCAGAAATGCTGAGGCACTTAGTTCACGGATCGTTTTGGGTTATTTTTTGCCATGTGGCAGTGCACAAAGGTCACTTTAAAACACGTGCATGCGCTGAGGTATTCAAAACAGTGAGTGGCTGTTTTCATGCATATTCAGGGTCTGACGGATCTGCTGTGTGGTGCTGGCATTCGGTGCTCACTACAGAGGTTTTCTGTAACCTGTTGGCACTTTACGGTCAATACATTGCGTGTTGCTGCCAGCCTGATTCCAAGAACTCCCGCACCTGTTTGCCGGAAATGTTACACTTTATTACACTGTCAGCCGCCTTTGATGTATCAGCCCTTTCCTGTTAGCTTTATTCTTGGCTTCATCTAGCTAAAGCATTCTGGGACTTTACTGAGAGTTTAGCTGTGGTCCCCAGCTTGGTTCTGTTTAGATGGCAATTGGTTCATGTTCCTTTGCCAAACAGGTCAGACATATGGCTAACATTACTATATTCTGACTGGCAAAAACAGCTTGACAACAGCTATTCAAGGACGCTCACTTGCAGCTTGTTCTCGTGACACTGCATAAGACGAAGTGCTGTGCCTCTCAGTCAACCCAGGGACCCCAGTACAAAACAAATAATAGATTTAATAGTAGCAATTAATAATAACTTTAAGCAAAAACATAAGCTAACAGTATTATGATCTATAACATTAATCAGATCATTAGTCAGATATTTTCAAATACACAATGTCACAATGAACATTTTTATGTAAAGGATTAAATATTAAAGACTTGATTGGGATGCACTGTGGCATTTTACCAAATCTAGCATCTGTATGTATTTTTATGTGTTCTTGTTTATCTACTATTGTGGGGACATAAGTAAAAATGACACAGACCTACACTGTGAGACCAGTCAGTAAGAGTGAGACCACCAGTTTCTGTGAGGGTTAGGTTTAGGTGATAAAATATACAGTTTGCACAGTATAAAAGTCATTATGTCTATGGAAAGTCCCCACAAACAAAATGTGTGTGTGTGTAATTGGCTAGCACAAAGCGGTCAGGGTGCAGGGCATTAAAAATTAGAGTGTTCTGGTAAAACAAACACCCTAAAATACCACAATGACCAAAGGGCACAGAGACTGGCACACTGACACCATGTGGAAAAACCCTCGATGCCAGGCTCCATACCAACCCATTGAACTCATCACAACCACAGGGGAGGAAACCAGGGCTGCTGTTTAAACACCAACTGTCTAAACTCAATAACCCTCTTCTTGCACATTCACTGAGAGCTTTCTGATGTTCTTACAGGGGAATTTGAAAGGATCTTTTGCCTCTTGCTTTTTACACAAACAAAAATGTTGACTATGTATATAAACCTTGTGGATCCTTGGTTAGTTGTCCAGCCATGACTTAGAAAGCTATACAAAGAACAGATCTTGTCAAAAAAGCCATTGTCACTGCCATGTTATTAGGGTCAGGCTGTTCGTGAGTCATGTCCTCTCACCCCAAAACATACACTAAAAACACACCTGCTTGAGGGGAAACAAACAAAAGCTGTTGGCAAGTAATGTGTATGTGTTTTATTGCCAAGCATGAGGAAATTAAAAGAGACAGAGGCCTTAAAGCAACAGTTCACCCAAAAAAGTCATTAAAATCTGTCTTATTGATTTTTTTAATGTAATTGCAATTGATGGGAATGATGGAAAGGTGCCATAAAACTCTCATAAATATTTTTCAAAAATATCACAGAATATTGAAATTTGCAGCCATTGCTTTTTGCAGCTGAAATGATTAATGATAAATTTACTTGATTTGAATGATAAATTGATTCTGTTAACAAAACTGGCCTTAAAAGATTCAACAGTTATCAGCTCAGTGTAAGGATCTGTCCTCACATAAAGTACTTTTATAGTTTGCATTCTAGAAAGCTGCAGTCGGTCCCCATTACTTATAATTGCATGGGGTAAAATATTATCCTTTTGTGTTTCACAATAGAAAGCTATATGGGTTTGGAATGACATGAGGGTAAGTGAATGATGACAGAATTTTTACTTTTGTGAAAACTGTTCCTTTAAACCTCAGACAAAACAGCAGATTGCCCTGTGATGATCCCGGCAAGTATATTTGGAACAAAAATATACAAAGTTGTGTAACAGCATCCACCACAGTAAAGAGGCTTGACATTTAAGCTCGACTGAACACAAGAAACACTCTGCAAGGGGCCATCTTCATGTTTCACAACAAACAGACTGGCCTCCATACAAACTTATATAAGACAACTGTGCCAACTGGAGACAGTTACTTAACATTTGAAGGGCAGGGAGATGATGGAGAGAGAGAATCTGCGGTACATATATGCATAGGTCAGCCTTTAGATGTAAATCACCTGTTTGAGCACACCTGCGGCATGCCTGCATTAAAAATGCGCAGCAATGGTCAAAGCAAGTTAACACACAAGTATTTATGAGGCTTTTAAAGATCAATGAGTGCTCCAAATATCTTCCTTGAAGAGCCCAATGCTAATTGCCTTCTGTATGTAGTCATGCATCATAATAGCCACGAATGCCATAAATGTATAAACATCACAGGCAATACATATGCCTTACTGAGATTGCTCATACATTACATACCAACACTAAAGATCAAAGTGAATGCATTAAACTAACTATACCTGAGCCCTATAGGCTAAATATGTGTCCTGTGTTTCTTCAGTACTTTCTGGCTTCAACGCTCTGTTCACCTGCAGGCGCATGAACACTGGCGAGCTGCCAAAGCACCCGCTTCCTTTAAATATGATCTGTGAACTGAGCACCTCATGCAGTCTGACTCCTGCTTCCTCTCACCAGTTTGAACTTGAAAAGCTGATGATTTTAACCTGCAGATGAATCACGCACAGCTTCATAATGTGTTTCCTGTTTACGTTTCCATTAATAAACCGTTGTTCTTTAACATAAGAGGTTTATTTTAGACAGGCATATTAAAGGTGACCTATAGTGGTTGAACGGAGTATTGATTCTTGTTCTGCGATGTGACATAGAGAGAATAGCCCTTTGGTTAAATCTGTAATGCCTCAGAAGCTACCTTAAAAACCTCTTTAACGATTTTATGGTGGTGATTTTGTGCGTTTTGCGCAAATCTGCGCCGCTGGAGGGGCTCTGATAAATTCATAATAACATGCGGAGCGCTGCACAGTGATTGGCTGCCTTCACTGCCACACGAAAGAATAGTTATGTGACGTCATCGCCTGGCTTCTGAACGCATACGGAACGATTACTGGCACGAACGGACAGACTGACAGCTATGGCGCAGATTCAGCCTTATAGTTTGAGCCGAACCAGCGGAGGACACTGAAATAGAGAAAGAACCTGTTCAGCAAAGACTGGATTTAAATGTTTCTCAATGGTAAGTTATTTGTAATGTTTGTTTGAACGCTTTCAGCGTTACGTCATCATAAAGTTATAGCCACTGCATCCGTTTGGACATTAATCCTTTGCATCATAATGAACTACTAACTATAGTTTAATGTAAATACTGTTTATGAGCGGAGGCTTCAGGTTCGGGTGTTAATCTTGGGCTGACGGTTCACATCTGCTCCGTTCTAAACGAAAACAGAACTATGTCAAATGTGTTTTGAGCCACAGTGTAAAGTCAAGAATTAATATTAGTATGGCAGCCCAAAATTATTAATTGGGCCCAAAGTCTATCATTATTGAATGCTGTTCATTTACCTGAGCCATACATTCTCTACCATAATGAATAACACTCAAAGAGAATATAAACATCTTTATATTTATTACGTTTATTTTATGGCCGTTTGTCACTCAGAGGAAGGGGCAGGTAGACCCAAGGTGACCCATTGTCTAGCAGTGTGTAATGAGACTAATCCACATTTGGTCGAGCAAAACAACACAGAAAAAAAAGAGTAAGAAAGTACCTTATTGCACTAACAAATTTTATTAGTTAAGGAAATCAGGCAGACATAAGCTTGAATTATACCCAGAACAAATGTATTAAAATGTACTAAATGGCATTCTCCTTTTTCCTCATGTCTTGCAGGCAATGCAGATTTTCTTAGCCAACTTCACATCTTCAATGTCCTCTTCTAATTCAAGATGAAACCTTTTTGCTGGCCATGACTTGACTGGTGTTAAATGGCAGTGAAGCTGCAGTAGCCATAGTGCCAACAGCCTGTATGTGTGGCAACAAAAGTCAGGCTCTGAATGTATATTAAATAAATATGAATACAAACGTGAGTGTTAATTCATTCTAAACAGAATACAATTATGTAATTGATTGACAAACAAGATAACAGTAAAGATTATTATGAAGGATTAAACACAATATAGAACAACTTCTTTACAGTGAACACTATTATAATCACAAGCTATTTTCATGCAGTGGGACACTGAATTAACTGTTTTGTTACTGTGGTCCAAAGTGTTTTTCCCCTTTACTGGGTTTCCTGAAAATTAATCCAACAGCCTCTCTTGTATCCTGGGGAAGAAAGCGGGACGTATCAACACCCTGAAAAAAATCTTAGACGTTTACTCTCGTGTTTTCATGTTGTTGGTTGTGCTAAGGTTCTAAATCTATGGATGTTGCTAACATGTGTTTACATTACCAACACTAGTCGTACACACATCAAAACGAATATGTTCTCATTTTAACAATTAAAAAAACAATCTAATCTAACAATGTAATACTTACAGCTTGTAATGATTGTTGAGCTTGGTGTGGTAGCTTTAAACACTGAGAGATTGATTGTAAACCTGTCTGATGTAAAATGAAACAACTGCTGTTATGAGGAGGTGGTGAGTGAGACTCTTTTGACGTAATAAGGTGCAGCTTTCCAGCTCAAGTTGTTTTCAGGCATTCATTTTTAAAACATAAATTTATATACTTTAGAGTTGTTCAAAATGTCTGGAACTTTTCCTATGTTCTTTAAGGTGGGTATAGTGCTATTTTCTGACAAGACTAGAAAAAACAGATTTTGACTCTAGGCCCCCTTTAAATCATTTGTACATTTGCTGAAGAAAATGTAAGCATCATAAACGCAAAACAGCCTCCACCATTAAAAGGTCATGGTGTGGGTGCTTTTGCTAGTAACACTGCTATATGTTCTTGTGGTTGCTATGGTGATCTGATGGGTTTCTTACTTGTCCCTCAAAGGGGTCGAACCCTGAAAAATCTACAGTTTGATTACCTAGAAAAGTACCAGCCCATCAAAACACAGATGCAGTTAGCGTCTGTAGCAGAAATGGTGCAAAACGATTTAGGTGACAAAGATAAAAGCTTAGGGTCAAAGGTTTGCTCAAATCCTTAACCCTCAATATGAGCGACGCTTGCCTTAGAAAACACCACCACAAATAATGAAAAGCAACAGAAACCTACAATGGTGGAGCGTTGCTTTATGATACAAAACAAGAGACTGTCATGCGAGTAAAAGGCCTGATTGATTTTTGGTGCCACAAATCTTTGAGGATTTTTCTATCCCACAGACATTTCACCACTTCAGTTCAATTACTGTATCAAAACAGGGGCAGCAATTTCATTGTACGGGGCAAATGGGGTGGAAAAACATTGTGTAGAGCTCTATTTTAAAACGACACATAAAGAAAACAATGAACGGGCGCTGTAAGGCTCCTACGCCATTTCTGTCACATTGAAGTTACGATGCTCTCAGTGGAGGTGTTACAAACTGTGTTATTGAGGCGCCACTTCTCATCAACAGAAGCCCCTCAGGTATGACCCTCACATCTCCTCCGTTCTAGATCCCTCTCGTGGATTTGACACGTTCCGCTTCTTCAAGCTTCCACCCTGAAGCAAAGCAACGTCTCGATGGAACAGCACAAAGAGATTCTCATTCCGGACTGAGCCCAATCTGAGCGATTATTAGAGCAATCATAGGACCTGCGATTGCGGTGAATGAATGAATAACTCATTTCCAGGGGTTGGGGTTAAAAGGCTCAGGAGGCCCCTGTTGTGGGCGCTGGGGCCTTGGTGAGGGAAGCTATCGGCATATGGATTCGGAGGTGAATTTCACACTCCACTAGGAGCAGTGTCATTATGATTCTGCTCGCTCGCTCGCTCTCTCTCTCTTTCTCTCTTTCCTTCTCTGTTTCTCTCTCTCCAAAGCTTTTGGATCTCCAGCCGAGCAGAAAAGCCTCAACCCAAAAGCTTAATTACAAATCTACCCTGAGGAGGAAAGGAAAATATACTGTGTTGCCCTCACACTCACCCACAGACACACACACTCTGTGCTCATTCTACATGGTGCTACAAGAAAATGAAAGAAATGGTTACGTCAAGGGTCCAAAAGTCTCACATTGTTAGGTAAAAATGCTTCTATGTCATGTTTTATTTTTATAATTTAATGCATTCTTTTAAATTATAGACTGTAAAATCAGCATGAACTCAAGCTAGCGTGACGCTAACCCATTATGATAAAAAAAAATGCTCCAAAGAGCA
This sequence comes from Yasuhikotakia modesta, assembly GCA_036877545.1. Taxonomy (NCBI): domain Eukaryota; kingdom Metazoa; phylum Chordata; class Actinopteri; order Cypriniformes; family Botiidae; genus Yasuhikotakia; species Yasuhikotakia modesta. Next base: position 39,420 of record JBAJNP010001240.1, read on the forward strand.
TCTGATCTTCATTTATAAGAACTTACTATGGTCAATGACACAAGTCTGCTTAATGATTGACAATAAAATAACACAAATTATTAAATATTTCATATTAATTTTAACATCATAATGATTCTTGGTGTCATTTACTATTAAAACCCTAAAATGAATATCATATTGTCAACATACATGACAGACCCACATACTCTTCCTATCTGTAAATACAAAGGTTCAAAAGTGTACACCTATCATCAATGAAAACATTTTGACGCTTTTTAAAAACATCCTGACATAGACAGCTTAATAATTTAAACAACTTTATTCCCTATGCCCCGCCCTCTGACTTCTACTGAGACAGTGACAGCTAAACTAAACCATCACATTAACCTGTAATGAAACCCAGACCGTTTAACGCACCCAAACTCCAAACCTCCCCCACCAATGTAATGAATGCATCTGCTTCTATCCTGAGTGAGATTGATTGTACAGTGAACGCTACACTCATCATGCGCTGTCCTAATTTTTCACTCTCATGAAAAGTACCACAGAACATCTACACGTGTGAAAGGCAGTTTGATTGGGAACAGCTTGCATGTCCCCATCCTGACACCATGCAAATGTATTCTCTGGGTCATAATGATACTTTTCCTTAATGAAATTAATAGCAATCAGAGGCTGCTTCCTCCCTGCACAAGGACAAAGGCAATTAAGGTCAGCTAGCAGAGCAACTCCACTTAAGCGGCTCCCATGCAAATGAGATGCGAGCTCAAAACTAGTTAATTTGCCATCTTGACATTACTTACAAGCTTTGGGGGGCAACTGTATGCAAATGACATGCAAATGACCAGATCAGAGCCCACTTCCGATTAAAACTGCGCTGTCCTCTCGCAGTATCTGCTATTCGCAGGTGGGGTGAGAAGGCATGTAGCGCCACTACACAGGAAGTTCAGGTCCATCTGCCTCTGTTGGTGTAGCTGGAGCGTTACCCAGACAACAGCTGCTCTGTCTGCACAGATAGCCTTTTCACACAGGAAGGTACTACTAGCTTCAACAAACACTACACACTGTGTTACATGTATTTGCATTGTGACCATATAAGAGCCATATTTACATTAATTGCTACATACACTTTAAAGTTTCACACTGGCCACTCTCCAGGACTGTGCAGCATTACTGTAGCATGCAAATACAAACAGGCAGTCACCAGCTGGTGCTTATGAAGGGGGCATACATTACCTCATCTCAGACAACCAGTGACATCAATAATACCTTATTTTATTACTTATTTTTTACTTCCTTTGTTGTGTGTATACTGATTGTTGGCAATGTATGCCAAATACACATTGTAAGAAATTAGAAATAAAATTGAGAAGAAGGGAAGGCTCAAGGTTTTTCTAAATGCCATTCTTTCCATTTTCATTTTTGCTGCTATGTGTTTACATTGTAGGATCCGTTATACTTCGTCCACATATATAAAATCAGTCAGAAGGGTGTTACTGAACGCAGTAACTGGGTGATTTTATAGCAACTTATTTTGAGATCTAATAAAATTTCCTAATGAACTAAAATCCCCCATTAACTAAGATTGTGCTCCTGCTTCATTACAGTAGGGAAGCTGATGAAAGCAAACTCCCGCAGGCTCTGCTATGTTAAATCGAGTAAGAAATAGACTGCGCACACAGCAGCGTAATACGCTTGTAATACTCACAGATATGTGACGAGCGCCAACTGCATTCGTTCGGTTTTGCGTGTTTACGTGACGTCATCTTTAACTCAGTCGTACGTCATCCTGCACCAGATCTGCCTCCATCAGTTTTGTAAGATGCTGTGCTCAATATTCAACTGCAGATAAAACAATCAACTCGTTTATTAAACAATTCAGTGTTTTAATAACATCTACGGTGTTAAAGGCTTTGCCATTTCAGATTTTAGTTACTGTTGCTATGGTTACAGGTGTTAATTCATCGTAATGATTTAATGCAACTTTAGTTATTCGTTCATATAGACAGTATTCATACCGCAGCGTCTTTTTTAGGTTGAATCTTGTGGTTTTTACTATGAAGTAACTCTTATAGTTTTGCGCTGGCGTCGTTGAGCAAGTACGCAGTACAAACTCTAGATGGCGCTTTCACATCGCCTCTCAGAGATACAGCTGTACCTGTGTCCCACATCGCGTACTTTCATACTATTTAATTGTATAGCGATGCAAAATTAGTACTATTGCCGAAACCCTTAGTACGCTAAAGCAGTATGGGAGCACCCATTTCCATAAATCCACGGGAACTGAGGAGTCGCTAAATTAAACACATTCAGGTAAAAAATATTGGAAAACTGTGAGCTGGGAGCCCTTTTAAGAGTGAGTGAAATATGTATCAAGAAAAGCATTAACAGTTTATAGAATTTACTTGTTTAAAAAGTGCGTCATTTTCGCGGTTGTTGTTAGTACGTCATAGGTGACGAACAAAGCGGTCACGTGACACACATCGCACTGTTTATCATTTACCTATTTGACCTATTGCGCCACTTTACTAGGGCTTCTGAAAACTCCAGTCTTAGTTACAAAAATGCCTGTTTCTAGCTTAACTAAGTCAAACGCAGAACTACTACTTACCACAATTTAAAAGTACATGGTATTTAATATAAAAATGTGAAATACTATATTTATATGTATTATGACTGTGCTACAATTTATTCTGTATAGCAATAAACGTCCTAGTATTTATTTATCAAACCATCAAGATAAAATTTACAAACAGCAAATTCACTACTAATGAGATTCCCATCTTTATTCCCTTAGAAACAAAACCATCTGGATCGATCAGATATTTATGCTCAACAATAAATGAATTATCTGCCACTGAACTGGATAAATTGTTAGTATATGGTTGTTATGTAAGTATTAAAGAGATGTATAATTATGTAATATTATGTTAATGTTAAGTTAAATAAATAAGAAGTCCAGGAAATAGATTTCATCCTGACATAAACTGTCAAATAAATGCCTGTGTTTGATATATAATACACAATATATACAACACAAGGTCTCTGTAATATCAATGAAAAACAATGATTGTAGACACTTAAATTAAGGCTGACTGGCTAAACATGTTCATGGTCAGTATGGGGTAATATGTTTTGTGGCCAGTAGTCTGAAGGAGCAGCTGTTGGACTGCTTGTGGTAATTCAGCCCATAAATGAGGCATCTGCATATTTCACATGAAATGAAAACCAAAAAACACCCATGTTCCCAACTGGGTAATCCTTTTAAGTTGTGTAAGATAAAGAGATAACACAATAAACAATTGTGGATGGAGAAAATAATTTTTGTGGATATTCAACCTCAAAGTTTCATTTACAGGCCTAGAATAGGCAGAAATCACTACTGTTACACTTACCATAATATATGGCATATATATATATATATATATATTCACAGCTTGTATTTGCATGGTGCATTTGACTTTATGACTGTTTTTTCTAAGTATGCACAACATCACCCAGATAACCTGCTGTATGATGTGAGGCTGGTTTTAGAACAGACATATTTATTGTTTTATGAGCCCACAGTGATGCATTTATTATAGCCTTGTCCTGCAATGTTTGCACTGCAATAATAATCTTCAAAAACAAATAATTTTAGGTTTGCACGGTGCAGCAGACCTCCAACCGCAGCTACAGGCAAAGTGTGGCAAAAAAGATGCAGTAATCACTACTGAAACAGAGAGCTGAGAGAATGTAGAGCAGCCTGTTTCTGATTGGCCACATAGGATGCGGCAAATGGCAGCGTAGCCTAGCCCTCAGCCAATCAGTGTACATCAAAACACGGCGTGTGCTTTTATGAATGAGAAGTGGCGTACGCTGCGTACAAGTGCACGTGCAAGCATCTCTACACTGTGTATGTATAAGATCTTTCTCTAATGGTTCACTGTAACACTAAAGCATTTGGTCTAACATCTAAAATTATAGTAGACAGTGAACTATAAAACTATTTTTGTTAATAGCATTTATTTTTAAAAGCAGTCCCTTTGAAAAGGTAGATCACAGAATTACAGTTCAACAGGTTCAGTGAATTACAAGCACATGAGCTACATGAGATTTTCAGAGTAAAATGATGCTTTGCAACACCAGCTGAAATTTCCCAGCTGTGCCTGTATGGACGACAGCACTGAATCAATCATTAATCAGGGGCACACAACTCTCTGTTTTCACATAACCAATGAGAACAGCTGCAGCCATTTGTTTAAATTGCTGAATTCATACTATAATCTGAAAACTGATCAAAATCTGTGACTTTCCATGAACCTTGTGTCTGGCAAGCAAAAGTGGGGAATTAGGTTAAGTGTCTGGGCCCTGTTTGGTGTCTCCACAGTGCCCCCTATCGGCAGAGGGGGAATACGACTACTAAAAACAAATTACATCATAGATTGCCTTTCCATTCATTGCTGCTTTCTCTCAGACAAAGAGCAGACAGCCACAGAGCAAAGGCACATTACTTTAAGCATGAGGAGATAAGAAGCCTTTAAAGGAACAAGATGGTCTGTTTATTCTAATGCTTATGGTCCTCACAAAACCAATGTAGCATTAGAATCAGCAGGGTTTTAAATGGGACATAAATGGGTTCTTTTGAAAGGTATGCACTATGCAGGTGACCTTATTAATATGTGCCATCAATAACATAAGAAAACAGTGCATTTCTTGCAAATAACCATGAAACAAATATTCACTTTGTTTATAAGAAGCAGTCTAAGATTTAAATGGCATCATATTGATTTTATGAGCAGAACCTTTTTTTCAAATTGTGGGTTCACATTTTCTGCCTTTCACATGAAGAACATGCCATCTAATGGCAAGCAAAGGGGAGCACAGTTATTACAAGAGAACACCAAAACAAGAAAACAAGCTTTGTGTTGTAATTTGTGTTGTAATAGTGAATATTAATTCATTTTTATTGTGAAGTTAATAAGAGTAACTTCATTGTGTAGTTATGGCCCTATGGAAGCACATAGGTCATAATATACCATTGTTAACATGCAAATTATTCCCAGATTCAGGGAGAAATGAAATAAAACAAAAACAACAGGCAGCAACATATGAATTTCTGCCTCTTTATTCAAAAATTCACACAGTTTATGCATTCAATCCACATAAAAATTAAAAACATTCAGATACAAAAAAAGCTGCTTGTATTTAAAAAGGGGAGCCTATAAACCAAATTGCATTGTAGAATACAGTACAGCGCATGTCTTAGGCACATTAAAGAACTCGATTCATATCTACATATTGGCAAGTGTTTAAAATCATTTCTATGCAAAATGGCCGCTTACATTAATAGCATCATTCTAAAAACTAAAACATTAGTAAGCATAAGCACAAATTCTTTATAAAAATAATTTAGCTTAACAACAGCATTAATGTTACTTCACATTTGAAGTGTTAAAACAGTTGAACTTCTTAAAGTTTCACAAGGTACAACATTACAAAAGCCACAGAACAGCTTCATCCAATTTGCAATTACAAAACACCCTCAATTTCAAACATTTGTCAGGACTGAAGTAATTGTGCTGTGACTGGATGCATTTTTAAATTAATTTCACATATGGTTCAGGAACACCATAATGCCTCTGTGAGGATAGCACATGATCATTTATACAGTTTGTATGTCACTGACATAATTGATTTCTGACAATGTCAATCAGGACTGTAGCTGAAGTGTCAAATGTTTGCAGTCGCTTTCAGATCTGGGAGTAGTTTTAACAAATGTAATATTACAAGTAGCAGGTTACCACATGTGCATGATGGCTTTAAAATCCCAGTCTTCAGTGCAATTCACATACTAAAATACATTCATTATTAAGGGGGACAGACACAAGCATCATTTTAAAAATTTGGCTCTCAATTCAAACAAGGAATCATTGCACAAAGAACATGTACCACACCACATGAATGAAAAGCGACCAATGACAATAACTTCCTTGCAAGCGCAAATGATTTGGTTACAAAAGGGACGAGACTACAGCTCAGGAGCAGTATCAAAAACAAGTCTTCACTCTATTTATCTCTACTCATCACTCAAGACTACATAAAGCTCTCACTCCCTTACACTTGTCACAATCTTTACCCTGAGATAAACCGTAAAGCGGCTAGAAGCCAACTAAATGAAACGGCACCAATTTAAAAAGGAAACACCACTTTGGATAATTCAGTGAGAAAAATTCTCATCCATGTCATTGATTTATCCAATGACATACCGAGAACTCAAATTCAGGAAAGCAAGTAACAGATTATGAAATATTTGCCAAGCGTAGAGATAGAAAGGTTTGAAGAACATTTCTGAAATATTGGCAGAAGTTAAAGGAAGCAGTAATTGCCCATTACAAGCACCCATATGACAGCATAGCAATCATACATGTAACTGGCCACACTACAAAAAGACATTGGGTGAAGCTACCCATCTATACAACAATCAGCCTGTAAACTCAGACAACATCCAGAGGGTTTTGTGTCCAAGATACAAGTGTAAACAAACAAGTCATGAATGCGGAAGTCCTAACAAAAACATTGACTTTAAACTTAGAGCAAAAATTAAAATTAACTTTCAAGCCATGACCGAAATGTTAATACAGGAACTACAGGCACTGATCATTTAACCAGGAAACCAGCCTATAGTCAGTTTGATATGAACCTTCCCACCGGGAAGGTTCATATCCTGAGAAGATCATCCATTGCTAGTGTATCCAGGTCACAGGAGTCAAATAGATCACTTACTCCCTGCTCGTCTCCCAAGCCCAGCATGTATTCATCACAGAGCAGAGCAGGAGACAGAGGCACGAAGGGAACGGACTCGTCTGGCTGCTGGAGGATGGAGGACAATAAGGAACCTAGGGGTGACATGGGTGCACTGTCAGCCGAGGAATTGTAAGTGTCCATGTAACCGCTGGAGGTTCCATTTATCTTGACACCGTGAGCCATTCCACCTGAAGCACATTCTGAAAAGATAGAACGTTAAATAAATATTAGGGAAACAATTTTCAGGCTGTGGCATCATTACCTACATGTAGCTGTACATCTCAGTTGATATACCCACAAGGTTGTGGGTCCGATTCCTAAGGAACCCATACTGATAACTCGCAAGTAAATTGGGAAAATACAAATCTAAATGTGCTACTATTTCTGCAATAGGTGTGTTAGCTCTTGCCTTGGGAGACTTTAAGGAAGTTGGTGTGATTTCCATTCACGTCGAGGCCATTGTGGATCAGGCTACCAGAGTTACTGCCATCAGTGCAAAGGAAGACATCAATGGGACCCTTGGAGCTACTCAGGTAAACCTGTAAACCCTAAAAGGTTAACGCAAAGATGGTTTGAGTATAAACGCCCCATTAACAGTCACAAATTGGTAGTTTAACACAATAGTCACACTTTGAACAACCTGCCTCCTCCAGAACCAAAGTAGTTAAATGAGCTGAGAAGTCAACAAGCACAGGCACAAAAGTTGTCTTTCATTTTATGATGTTGCAGCTCCTGGTTTTCTGTCATAATGGCCTTCAGTTCAGACAGTTAAACTTTGTTTTTACATTAAAATCTGAAAGCATTACCTCCTTTGGATCAGGCACTTCTAGCTTGGTTTCAGAAGGTGCTTTGACCGCTATGACCGTTTGATCCTTTAGGCTTTTTATTCTTCTGATGTCTTGATACGTTACATAGGCATATGTAAGAACAGTTAAGGAAAAAACAAGACATGAGACAACAAGCTGACAACTCAGTCTCTTGCATCCAATGTCCCTGATCTTCAGTGACCATTACATGCATTACAAGCAAAGCAAACCGCTAGAAGGATATTTCTTGTTGTGGATCTCCTCCGTCATCTGCTGGACGTTGTGTGTGCAGGTCTGAATGAGCTCATCCAGGCGTCGCTCCTCCTCAGTGAGCTCCAGCATCTCTCTGGCCAAACTGTGGCTGGACATCAGCGGAGATGCTGGTTCTTCATCCGAGGGCAGGCTGGAGCCCCTGTAGACATCAGAGCACAGGTAAGCCTTCAGTTTTCAAACCAAGAGACGCTGCTGAACAGCCTTACTGGCCTGCAACCAACTCGCATACTTGCAGAACAAACTTTCAAAACACAGTCTTATTCCATGCAATGCCTTGTCCACAAACAACAACCGTGTGTACATAACTACCTTTGTTGTAACAAACCAAGAACTTATTCAGTTATTCTGTATTAAAAAGCATGGAACAGATTGTACTGAACTTACATCACTCTTTTAAATTAACCAGTAAACCATTTGAAGTAAAAAACATTTATAAGTTACTATAACCCACAGCCATTGGATGTTGTTCTTTGACTTCTTTTTGATGAGACGCACACCCTCCAGCACATTGGTGATGTCATACAGACGTCTCTTCTGTACATTCAGCAAAACGGCCGCTTTATTCAGATCCAACACACCATCGCCGGACTGGGCCAGCAGCTGACAGAACTTCTTGGTCAAGAAGCCCAAGGATGTGTCGTAGCGAGTCTTCTCTGGAGGAGTTTTAGGAGCTGAAACCCAAGAGTTTATTCAATCATCAGAAACCACCAGTGGTAGAGGCCACTACTGGCCTTCAGCACTTAATCAATTAGATGTGATCATTTAATATAGAGGGTTCTATGCTTTTATCCAACTACAGCCTGATGTCTAAACTATTACCTTTGGGAACCTTCAGTTTAAGAGCTCCTTTGCGACTTCTAAGTGTTTTAGCTGGCTCACTGTACTGATGGTCTGTGATGTCCAGATCCAGCCTCCTTTTAGCCTAGGCAGAAAACAAACAGAAAAATGACCATTAGAACAAAAAACTATTACAGACTTGTACTTTGAATGACACTTGTTAACCAGCCAGGCTCACTTCACTACACAATACGAGAACCACCTTATACACCCCAAAATGGCTACAGAACTGGCTGTCCTCCGTAACTAAACCCTTCAAGCACATTAACTACTAAGAAACCCTAAAACAATTCTTACTCAGAAATAAAACGCGAGAATCTGTTGTTGCAACATGCCGCAGTCGCAGTTTACAACGTTTAAGAGAGCAGGAGTAAAGTTAGCGGGGGTTACGACTGTCGTGTGTAAGCGAAGAACCATCGACACGATTCAAGTAACAAAGCATTGCACCAACATGACTGCAACAAACCGCAAAAACAACAGCCAGCAAAGCGTTTAGAGTCCGCGAACTCAGAAAACACTCCATCCCCCATCTCAAGACAACAAGCCACGGCCTACACTTGCGCTTTCAATACCTCGCTTGGAAACTGTTCTACTAACAATTTGTTTAATCATACAAGGACCGACTTTTAACTACAATCTTAAAGACATCTTTCACGTGACGTGAAGAGATGTGCATAGAAATGCATGCCGATAGATACGACTTTATTTGCGTTAAATAACAACAGGCGTGGAAGTCTAATATGGCTCTACACGTTTTGCACAGTTTACGTACATAACACGTATATAACACTATATAGTATATACGATGTATTGAATTATAAGCAACGATATGCCGCAATAAAGTTGCGGAAATGCAGACGTGTGTAGTAAACAATCGTTCTACGTCACAGAATATTATGGAAGCGGTTATTAATAATCTTACTTTGTTACACATTTAAAGTATGAAACGTGGTTATAAACTGCTAAATAAACCTAATGGTTGTAAACAGCAGCACACAAACACTCCAGTAGTAGCCGCGATGACTGCAGAACTAAGCTAAGTGGACGTAGCCTTACGACTTCTCGTTTGCACACTAAATGGTTCTCAGCGTTTGAATGGGAATTAAACTCAATACTTACCGGCGGTCGTCCTAGTTTTGGTCGCAGTCCAGTCCCATGTGTCGCTCCTTGAAGAGGAGTTGTGTACAAACTGTCAACAGAAGCCTCCGACAAACAAACGCTATTAGAGGACGGCGGTGTGTTTATTTGTATGCGGGTCGCATTGGAATAATATCGCCGATCGGAAACGGCACCAAAAACGCCGTTTTGTTCACGCGGTGAACTCCTAACCGCTGAAAGCATTACATGTCCCGGGACCGAGGATCCCTTTCTCATGATTTTAGAGGTGCGGGGTCCCTTTTATCCCGCTTGTGGTTTAAGGTTCGTTTTCTATGTAATCCGTCCGAGTGGATTTAAAATAGTCACAATTTTTGTAAAAGCACAGTGTTAGGAATGCATTGCCGAGACATGAGTGAGATTAATCAACCCTAAACCACCCGATGTAAGCGATTTAAAAGCAGCGTAAACTCCCAGCCTACAGGACGAAAAATGGCTCCAGGAAGCAGACAATGAAGTAGGGGATGAGGTTTACGCGCGAAAGGTCCTCCCGCGAAACTCAGATTTCCCGGGAAAAATTCAAATTATATTTGCATATGGCAAATGATTGGCCAGCTTGGCTCTGTTTTCCGCCTCGAAATGATGGCGTGTACATGTAATTTAACCAATGAGAACGCTTGACGCAGAAACTGGTTCGTCCTCTAGAGGGGGTTAGATATTTGAAAAACGCTTCTTTTATTTTTTATATTCAATTTACTGAAAATAACTAGTTACTTGATTGCTGTAGAAAAAGCATCAAATAAAACCCTTGTATTTACAGGAAGTTATCAAGGCCTGGATATACAAGTAATTTATATGGTACAGGTTTACACAAACCATATTTACACAAATGAGAAACCTTCTGAAACATTGCAAAATTAAACTTTTTGAAGTATTTATAAAAGACATCCTACAAATAAGTGAGCATGACTGAATGGTGGCAATTAACATGATTAAGAATTCATGGAAATGTTATGTGTACTTTAACGTCTAAACAGAAATAAAATTGTTACAAAAGAGGAAAAGTCTTATATGGCCTAATTTCACGAGAAGCACTCTGGTAGAAGACATAAAAAACAGTCACTGAACAGTCCTTGACTGTGTAAAACAATGTGTTTTAATAGAAGTTCACAGTAAATATTTAGACACATGAAGGAAACATTAACAGTTAGAAAGACATCTGAATTTAAACAATTCCTGCTCAATCATCATCATCATCAAATCTAATCTTTTTCCCCTGGAATGCCGTGATTTGCGCCTGCTGTTCTTTTCTTTTTCTGCTGGCCTCCCATGATGGATGAAGGGACTGCTGTGGGGCATTTGAAATCCTGCCAGATGGACCTCTGAGATTTTGATGCTGCTCAAACTGTGAGTTTCCCCTCCCTGATTCTGAAGGCCCACCTTGCCTTTGTCCAGCAAACTTAAACGTTTGCTTGTCATGTTTGAAAGGTGCTGCCTTCCTGGTATTGCCGGGCTCTTTGTAAGGAGATGGTTTCATCTTACCTTCAGGACCTCCCTTCTGGGTCTGAAAACGAGACCTTGGACCTTGAGATCTATGCCTTGCATTCTGGAAGTTGCTGGATTTGGACAAAGCCGAGCAAAAAACAGACTGTAATTTGCCAAGGTTTGACTCATGAGCTTTGCTGGTGGCCTTCTCAACATTCTGTAACTTGTCAGTTTTTTGGGTCACACCCTCTTTCTCCCCAGCTTTACATTGGCTACTTTTCTTTTTCTTAAATTTGCTCACTTTGCCAACAAAAAAGTCATCTTCGTCGCTCTCTTCAGACTGAGATGATTGCTTATGGAAACGCTCTTCTGTGCTGTCATCAAAATATTCCTTCTCTTCATCGTCGTCGGATAAATCACTTTCCTCATCATCCTTTTTTGAGTCAGGCTGCTTGGTTTCAGGTAGATCCTGTTTTTTTCCAGGCTTTATGATGTTCTCAGTTTCTTTGTCAGACTTTGGGATGTTCTTGGGTAGCCTGGACTCTGTACTGCTTACTGTTGAACACTTTTCAGGGGAACTTTGTGAAGTTGTGGCCTCAGTAATTTTTTGTGATTTACCTTTAGCCCCTCTAGATTTTTCAGAAGTTGATGTGATCTCCTTTAATGGTGGCAACTTTACAGAGTCTGTGCTCTCTGTTGGCTCTACAGACTTACAGGTTTCAATGGAAGAACTTTTCAATTTGTTCTCTCCTACTTCATCTTCATCCTCCTCCTCCTCATCATCATCATCATCTTTAATTTCCTCATCACCATCATCATTATCATCACCATGGATAATTTTGGATGCCACCATAGCTTGTCTTTCTTGCTTTTTCTTTTCAGCTTCTGCAGCCTTGATTCTTTCTGCTAAAACAGCTTCTTTGACCTTTTGGAGCTTGTTGATGAAGCGGGAATGTGTCCCAATTCGTGCTATAGCTCTATCCAGTGAACTCACCTGAGGATCCTTCAAAACCTTATCATGCTCAATCTTCTCCTGAAGTGCTGTCATGGTCACCCGGTCTGGATTAAGGCTCCTCAAAGCCTGGATGTCTTTGATGAGGTTTGCTGCCAGTTCTTGGCTCTGCTTCACATCAGACTCCTGACCTTTCTTCTTTTTCAGAATGGCCACTTGCTGAGTGAGTTTACTGATGACCAGCACCCTTGTTCTCTTCACCTCCTTTCTCATTCTGATCACCTCCTCTGGGATGCTCACTTGCTTTGTTGAGTCCTGTAGGTGACATTTGTTTTAGTAGAATTTCCAAATACTCTGATCACTAGAGTATTTGTAGCTTTTTCTTTATCTGTACTGCCTACATTTAAACTTAAAATATCTTACAAACACTTTACATACACTTACCTGTATTGTTGACATCTGTGTCTCTGGGTGTTTAGTCGATTTATTTGACACTTCAGGACTTGTCTTCTGGCTCACCTGTGAAGAATCACAACCGTCCTCTTTATCTATAATTTTATCATCTTCAATTTTCAGTTTCTCTTTAACGTCATCATCTAACTTCTCTGAACCCTCAGCAGCAGCTTCAGTGCCTTCCTGTGGCTGATCTTGCAGTGTGATGTCTTCAGCAGGTTTCTTTGCTTGTTTCTCAGCCTTTCTTGCATTTATTCTTTCTTCTTTAAAAGCTCTGATGGCTTCTTTAATGCTCTGGATTCTCTTGCTGAACTGCGGGTGTGTGGCAATACGGGCAATGGCTCGCTCCGATACGCTGGCCTCTTTGCTCTTGCACACGTTCTCGAAGCTGATGTCTTTCTGCAGTGCAGCCTTCGTCACAGTGTCAGGTGAGATAACCTTTAGTGTGCGGATCTCTTCATGAAGTCTCGCAGCTCGTCTTTGGTGCTTTTCCATGTCTGCCTGATTTCCTTTCTTCTTCTCAAGGGTCGACACAAGGCGGATAAGTTTCCGTATGATAAGCACCTTCACTCTTTTCACCTCTGGCCTCAGCTTCACCACCTCATTGCTGAGGTTTAAAACTGTAGACATCTTTAGTCACCGAGTCTAAAATAATAAAGGCAGCAGGTGTTGTAAACAATGTACAAGTTAAACTTACTATGAACAAATGCTCAAATCAATTCACTCTGTTGTCATTCATTATAATTGCATCAATATTGTAGAAAAATCTACTTATATTGTTGTGTTTATTTTGTCAGGTATTGGTAATAATTATTATAGGCCCCTTATTAGGACCTATTGCTTTATTAATGCAGTAATGTGTCTAACTATAGGCAATCCAATACATCACCAGACCCGTCAAATAAACAACTCTGCGATTATCCTTAACACCTTTTACATCGACATTCAACCATTTTCTTAACTTCACTTTCAAAACATTTGTCTACTGTAATGTACTGTCTTCACATTCAGCTCAAGCGTGGTGAAAGCATGTGTCGAGGTAGTCGTTTGGCTTATTTCAAAACACGCTTTAAATTTACGTTTAAATGACATGCCATCGGTATCACATGAGTACTTAATGTAATCCTTTCTACCCAGATACACGATGTCAATACTGACACTTACCTTTACACAATACACATTAAAATTAACCAGCAAACTTGGCTCATCGGGGCGCCGCCATCTTGCCCTGTGAACGCAGCATGCGTGGCGTCGTGACGTCAGAGGGTTACAGAATTAAAAATGGGAGGGCCCTGCGCGCTGTGTTTTTATTTATTTTTTTTGTTTGTATTAGCAGAAAACACTGACGTCCCTGCATTCGCGTAGCAATGCGCACCAGTATTGGGACGATCGTGTAGTTTCCCTTGAGTGTTATTAAAAAGTTACAGAAATCTAAAGGGTGGAGAATGAAGCGGCGCAATGCGGACTGCAGTAAACTCCGTCGCCCGTTGAAACGGAACCGAATCACCGAGAGTATTCACAGCAGGTACGGGCGAGAAGCTAACGGGGCACCGATCGCATTGTAATGGCGCCTTCTAACTGAGCCAGGCTGTGTCGGATGCTTGTGTCTGAGCTGTCATGGTCAGTTACAAATGACAGCAGCTCATATCTATTTAATCATTCACCCTGGCCTGAGGGTTTAGCTTAGCCCACAGTACCTGCGATGCCTAGCAGAAAAGCAACACATTCGTGAATATTTGGTTATATATATGACTTGTGTATAATACGGAAAATAAGCACAGCATTTATTGCTTTGCATGTCAGGAAAATTCCTCAGGTTGCATTGTTGCCTTTTATAGCCATCATGACTATAGTGAGCTGCCATATGTTTGCGCCACGTGATTATAACAATCCGCCACCTACACCGTTTTCTGTAGGTGTTTCATTGCTTATTTTATGAAGACGTTGCTAAATAGACCACGACACAGTAAATATTTATAAAACAACTATGCAAACGTACTCTGCTCAGATTGTATTGGTATGTATGTTGATAAGATTAAACAATATGTCGTTGTCTGCACGAGATGTCATCTTTAATGTGCATCTTTAATGTTGTGATTTCTCTTCCTTCAGTACGTTCCTGTATCTGAAGTTTCTGATTGTTTGGGCTCTGGTCCTGCTGGCAGATTTTGTGCTAGAGTTCAGGTTTGAGTACCTGTGGCCTTTTTGGCTTTTCATCAGGAGTGTGTATGATTCCTTCAGATATCAGGGTCTGGTAAGTGTCTGACTTCCAGCTAAGACCCGATTCTTCAAATCTCTGCTTGCTGTGTATTAAGCTTTAAATGACCAGCTTGACATTTCTTTCCTGATTTCCAGGCGTTCTCTGTGTTCTTTGTGTGTGTTGCATTCACATCGGACATCATCTGCCTCCTGTTTATCCCCAAACAATGGCTGTTCTTCGCAGCCAGCACATATGTTTGGGTGCAGTATGTGTGGCATACAGGTAAGCAAACTCTGCTGACAAGTTTGTTTTTCAAGAGTTATTTTTTATTTTCAAGAGTTATGGTCGCTACACGCTAATAAACTTTTAATGGGATGTATTCTGAGGTAAAAGACTCTTAATTTTCTTTTAGACACCAGATTTGCTGTAGTTCTGTTCACGTTTTTTAACTGATACGGCCATTTTAGAGATCTGGAAAAATGTATCTTGCATTGTCTTACCTGTGAAATACTTTCTGCTCATCTAAACACCTATAGCCTGTATCAAAGATCAATCTGTGGCATAATGAAATATTATTAACCGTTCGATTTTCTGATGGTTACTAGATAGAGGCATGTTAAAAGGGTTTATTTTGCAAATTTTCATGTATATGTATTTATTTTAAATCAGTTTGATTCGGTAAGTGGTAAACATTAATTCTTTCTATGTTTTGAAAACATGGTCGTTGACACATTAATTCAAGTCATTGTTTAATATGTCAACGACACAATGTGGTTGTGTAAAGTGTAACTCTGTCATTTTGACAGCCAGTGGACTTTTATACAAACTCTCAGGTGTTTCATCTGAAAACTAGAAGACCATAAAGGTCACTGATAAACCAGTAGTCACTGTAATTTGAAGAATTAAGCAAATACACAGATCTGTGCAGACTCTTTTAATCATTCTGTTTGTCCAATATTTATGGTTTGGACCATAAAGCTTTTGCACCTTGGCATTACTAAGCATTGTAATAAGAAAATTAAAACAGATATTGCAAAAACTATAGGATTCCCACATTTCTGTTTAATAACAATAACTGAAGGAACTATGGTATATAATTAGGAACTATGTCTACTATGGTAAATTTTTGTGTTATGCGCTGGTATAACTGAGATCTTTTGATAATGGCATAATAACCAGTTTTTCTTTATTTGTGCTCTGTATAGAGCGAGGCGTGTGTCTGCCCACTGTCTCTCTCTGGATTCTCTTTGTGTACATCGAAGCAGCCATACGATTCAAAGATCTCAAACACTTCCATGTAGATCTCTGCCGTCCATTCGCTGCCCACTGGTGAGACTTTATTTTTATATCTGATCTCACCGCAATCTTACAGCCTGGGGTTACTGAACACTGCCCTCGATCAGCTGTACTAATGTAAAACAGAACATTAATTTCACACCACTTAATACAGTTGCAAATTTGTTCATTTTCAATATTAAGAAATAAGAAAGTAAAATAATGCGTTAGCACATGTAAAATATTTTTAAGCTATGTTTAAGTCAGGATTTTAAATCACAATTATCACATATTGCAATTGTTGGTTGTTTAGCCTACAAAAACTACTTTAGTAATAACTTTGGTTGAGTCAGTGTTGCTATGTTGGGCTGGTTGTGATTAGAGACCATGTTTACAGTTAGTCTTCTGTCATTTATTGGAAGATACTGAAAACAGTTCATCCGTTTGCATTTTTGGCCCATGTGGCTTCACTCTATCACTCCCAGCTGTATGACTGAGAAAAACATTTTGTTTAAATGTATAAATTTACTGGTTTTCATATAAAGCAATGTTATGCATATTAGCATGTTTACTGTTGTCATGGTGATTAAATTGTATACATTGCATTCTGTATGTGTTTATAACATTAAAAATTACACTTAACCTTTAATCACATAATCACACGGAAGCCTTTATATGATATCTGTACACCTCATAAGCATTTAAAGCATACAACTGCTATTAATACACACACCATTGAACACTACCTCATTTTAATTCAGATCTGTCATTTTATAAAGTATAGTTGATAAATGATGTAACAGTGATACTTGTAGCAAAGAAGCCATATTTGTAAACGCACTGGTTGCATCTCCATGGCAACACATGGGAGTGTGTTAATTTCTGAAGGTGTGATGTTGAGTCATCAGTCAGTCACTCTAGTCATCAGAATCACGGCTGTGTTGTAACTCTCTTCCCTGTGATTGCAGCATCGGCTATCCGGTGGTTACGCTGGGCTTCGGCTTCAAGAGTTACGTGAGCTATAAGATGCGCCTGCGGAAGCAGAAGGAAGTGCAGAAAGAGAACGAGTTCTACATGCAGCTCCTGCAGCAGGCTCTGCCACCGGAACAGCAGATGATGCAGAGACAAGAGAGAGAGAATGAAGATGGTGAGGTCATACTGTCATCTTTGAAGTCTGTCAGGAAACAAATCATAAGAAACAGGATTTTTATTTGCATTTAGGTATTTAGCAGACGCTTTTATCCAAAGCCACTCGCAAGGTGAGAAAAAGTACAAGGTGATGGATTCAGGAAGGAAAAAGGGAAGTATTAAAGGGAGACAGTTATATGAAAAGTGTTGAACAAAGTTACAGAGTTACAAAATTATGACTGTTGTCGGAATGTTTTTTTTTACTTTGAGGAAGGTTATACCTGTTGAGGGAGAGAGGCAAAATGGGTTAGAGGTCAATCATTTTGGAAAAGGGAGAGCAATCTAGTTTTTAGTTGTTTTCTCTGTTTTGAGGCTATGGTGAGTGAACAGAGTTTGGAAGATCATTCCACCAGCAGGTGAATAAGAAGAAAAGGGATTTTGTGCCCTTTGAAGAAGGTACCAGAAGGTGTTGCTTATTCACTGACCACAAGGATCTGAATAAAGTGTAGATGTGTAGGAGGGTGTGAAGGTGCTAAAGACCAGCTAGCAGAGCTTTGTGGAAAGTTTTGCTAGAAATAACAAGGGTCTGTACAAGGAGCTGTGTTATGTATGGTATGTTTAAGGCCTAGTTTTCTGATGTTGTGTATGTAAATTTACATGATTGCAATGGTGATGGTGTGAACCATGTGATTGGAGCACGTCAGCTGGTCATTAAAGACTGCTTTGTGGTTTCTGGCTGTTCTTGTTGGTATTATGTTTGTAGAACCTAGTTGAGAAAATTGGAGTGAAATTATCTGGAGTGGGCTGCAAAGACAAGAAGCCTCAGCTAGATTGAGTTAGGAGGTGTTTTCTCATCCAAGCTGAGATGTCTTCCAGACAGGCTGTGTTGCGTGCCGCTACTGTGCGTTCGTTCGCTTGGAAAGAGTGATAATCTTGGCATTATCGGTCATTTGACAGTAATACGAGAAACCATGTGCCTGTATAATAGCGTCCATTATACAAGGAGATTTTCATTGAATTTAACCGACAGTTTGGATGTCTTTCTCAGACCATTAAAGGATTAGTTCACCCCAAAATGAAAATTCTCTCATAATTTACTTATCCTCATGTCAGCCCAGATACACATGACTTCCTTTCTTCAGCCGAACACAATCAGAGTTCAAATAAATAACTCTGGTGTTCTGTTTTTTCTCAGCTTTTATAATGTCAATGATCAGGGTTCAACATTTTGAAGCTACAGCAGCACATGAATTCATCATTAGAGTAATTAAAATCATTCCAGTGGGTTCATTTTGATGAATATTTTCTAATAATATATTGTTTATTATATTATTAATAGTTTTCACATACTGGTACATTAAATATCTATGTAAACAAACAGAACAGAACTATACATTCAAATATGGTGGCATGTGTATAAGAATTTTATTGGTTCTTGTATCTTTGACCACAGTTAGTCATGAGACGCAAAGAACTGATGAGATTTAATGTTATCGACATGCAGTCATATGTGAATTTATAGCACTTCAGTTTGTTCACGTGAATAAGCAATGTTTATTCTAAGCTTGTGTGCTGCAGTAAATGCACAAACCCTTTAAATCTGAATGGATTTGATTGGCTGTCGATGATTCATTGTTCTTAAGCTGGGAAAAAATACTATGTGTACTAAGTGTTGATACTGTACCCCTCATTTGAATTTTTTTTTTAACTTTATATCCACTGACAGCCACTATGTCAGGGTGGATTTATAAAGGAATTCCTTCTTAATTTAATGATGCTTTTCAGCTTGTTTTTGTATTTGTTGTCAGACAGCATTGCCTCCTAACCCTCAAATCTCTTTGATTTATTTGGCAGCTGCCTCAAAATGCACGTCAGAGGCAGACACAGTGTTGGTAGCTCAAAACGGCAGTGCTGGTTCCAAGAAACCTCCCATTTCTATACCAGAACTGGAGTACAAAGACAAGGGCAAAGATGGGAAAGACAAAAAACAGCACCAGCACAGCATAGGAATAAACAACAACATACTACAGACTGTGGATGCAAAGTTACAGGACATTGAGTACATGGAGAACCACCTGAACGCTAAGAGACTCAACAATGAGCTTGGCTGCAGTTCCGAGAACCTGTTCCTGAAAGAGGAGGTTGGAGGCCCCGCCTCCTCTAAGCATTACAAAAACTCCTCCCCCCATAGCCACAACTCCACCAATGGCAGCGTTCCATCCTCCTCGTCCAACAGGAATGAAAAGAAACAGAAGTGTGCGGGGAAGAACCTTGCACCTCACAGAGATCTGATGGAGAACTACATACCTAATAACCAGCTCAGTAAGCCAGATGCGCTAGTGCGGTAAGATTTCTGATTTGTTAAGAATCAAACTTACTTATTGGTTGATGTTGGTGAGTGATGTTAGTTGTGTTTAATTGCTGTGTTTTGCGGCTGCAGGCTTGAGCTGGACATAAAGAAGTTGAAGGCAGACCTGCAGGCGAGCAGACAGGTGGAGCAGGACCTGCGCAGTCAGATTAACTCTTTGAGCAGTGCTGAGAGGAGCATGCGCTCTGAACTGGGACAGCTCCGCCAGGAGAATGAGTTGCTGCAAAACAAGTGAGACATTGATAGCTAGATTTAAATACTTTAAATGTACCACAGTTGGGCTGCACAGTATCGCTAAACATGATAATATGCTAAATAATGTAACTTACTGTATGTGTTTATAGCTGTGGTTGCTATAATGCTGCAAGTTATAAATTTCAATTATAATATAAATAAATATTATAATTGTTATACATTTCATGAGTTATGCATTTCATAAGTTACACATTTCATAAGTTATACATTTCAATTATAATTTAAAAATTTTATAACAAACTTGTTTCAGATTCTTTCTGCATGACAGTTGCTCTGCATCACCCTAAAAACTTTCATTTGCATAACTGATTGAAATACTTTTAAAAGTTATACTACTAAAGTTATTGCAAACCATTGGGATGTGCACATTTGCAATATTTTTCGATATGTCTTGCAGCACTTTTGCAGAGTTTCTTGACGGCTCTATGTTCTGTGTGAAGATACAGTGTCACATTCAAAACTTTGCTAAAGGGCACCAGCTGCTCTTCTGCATTCATCATGTGTGTTTGTTTCAGGCTCCATAATGCTATACAGGCCAAGCAAAAGGACAAGCAGATGATCGTGCAGCTGGAGAAGCGACTCAAGGCGGAACAGGAAGCACGAGTCGCGGTGGAAAAGCAGCTCGCAGAGGAGAGGAAGAGAAAAAAGGTGGAAGAGGCCACCGCTGTGCGTGCCGCCGCTCTGGCTGCTGCGTCCAGGTAAAGTGAGATGTGCATCTTGTTGTTTAAACTGTGTGCCGGTGGGCTTGACTGTCTCTTCTCTTCGCAGAGGAGAGTGCACAGACTCGCTGAGGAGTCGTGTACGCGAGCTGGAGGCTGAATGCAAGAAACTCACGCATGACATTAAACTAAAAGAGGAGCAAATCAGAGAGCTGGAAATCAAAGCGCAAGTGAGTCACCGCTGTGACATAATTTCCTGTCATAACATGGTGTGCTTGCATTATTGCTTCAGAGGATAAAAACTGTTTTTGTAGTTTTTAATCAAAATGTAAAAATTAGAAACTTTCCTTGCTGACTAAAGTCACTTACACCTAATGTTAACCAACAGCCAAACAGCTATTTGGAATTTGTTGTAGACTACTCAATATTGTAAAGATTATGGCAATAATAAAAAATAGGGGTAGATTTGAAATTTTTGGTGAGTCAATCTGTTAAAGTGATAGTGAAGTATTTAATTCATTGGAAAAATGAATTATTTGTGATTGTTTTACAATATAGTTATAGTTCATGTAAGTTGCATTAAATATTATTAGTTGCTATGGGCCAATAAATGTTTTTAGTTTTGACTAAAAAGTACCTCCGTGTTTCATTTACCCAGGAGTTGCACAAATACAAGGAAAATGAAAAAGACACAGAGGTTCTGATGTCAGCGCTGTCAGCCATGCAGGATAAAACCCAGCACTTGGAGAACAGCCTGAGCGCCGAAACCAGAATCAAACTGGATCTCTTTTCCGCACTTGGAGATGCAAAAAGACAGCTTGAGATTGCTCAAGGTCAGTTTCTCACAGTTTCTCCCTGTTTCGGTTTCACACTACTTCCTGTTTGACTTACCTGCTTTGTTCTTGCCCCGCCCCCAGGTCAGAATCTTCAGAAGGAACAGGAGATCAAAGAGCTGAAGCAGAAGATCGCAGAGGTCATGGCTGTTATGCCCAGCATCACCTACTCGGCTGAGACCAACAGCATGAGTCCTGTAACTCCACACTACTCCTCCAAGTTTATGGACGGCAGTCCTTCTAGTTTGGACCCCAATGCTTCAGTCTACCAGCCAATGAAGAAGTGAATGTCCACACG
Organism: Yasuhikotakia modesta; assembly: GCA_036877545.1. NCBI lineage: Eukaryota > Metazoa > Chordata > Actinopteri > Cypriniformes > Botiidae > Yasuhikotakia > Yasuhikotakia modesta. The sequence continues at coordinate 61,105 of JBAJNP010001240.1, forward strand.
CACATCCTGTTCTTTCCCATATCATGTGTCTAAAAGTTCAGTATGCAAAGCAATGGGTTGGGGTCGTATTTTGGGTTGTTTTACCCCCTTCCTTTGTTAGTTTGACTCTTCTTTGTGGTTGAAACTAAACATGGAGGTTTAACGGGGGACATGAGATTACAAAAAGATGTCAACTGCCCTGTTTGTACTTAAGAACATTTTTTTAAATTCTTATCTAAATTAATTTCTTAAAAATGGCACTTTGGGCTGTTGTGGTTCTTCTGTTGTGTGTCAAATCTTCATAAAGATCTTTTACAATGTTTGTAGTACCTCCCTATCTTTGTGTTGAACAGAAACATTTTATGTGCCAGAAATGGTGGTAATTTCCTCCCTGGTATAAATAAACCATCTTAAACTTAAAGATTAAAAGTAATTAAAAAGGGAAAAGCATATTGCGATGGGAGAGTATGTAAATAGGTGTTTGTGATGGAATTGTCGTAAAGAATGCATTTGTTTATTTATGACCATGGTATTGTATATCTGTTTTTGGGGGAGGAAGAAGAAGTGTTTTCTTACCTGAATTGAATATATAGTTTGAGTGTCTGTTTCTCTAATGCTGTTTCTTTATTTCCTACTCTGTTGTATTTCCAAGATGATGAGGACCCCGAACGACCCACATGTTTAACATGGGACTGCTCTTTATAATGTATTAGTTGACAAAATGCTGCATTACTATTTTGGAATGTTGTCGTATTATGCAGTCAATGCAAGTCTATTGAAATAGAATAGCTGAAAAGCATATGATGTCTTGTTAACGGATGTTTGCCAGTTATGTTTCACAGTGCCTTGAAATATCGCATTTTCTCACACACTCCATGCCCATGTTCACCCACACCTAGATTTCACCTGGTTAGAAATCTGTCTAAATCTATGATTGGTTAAAATCTATCACATTGGCCATTTTTCCCTGATGTGGTGTGTATTATGAGATTTCTCCCGTTGTTCTGTCAGGAAACACACAGATGACAGCAAGCTCACTTTAATCCAATTGCCATGACTCTCTGTTTCTGCCTCTGGTTTACATTAACCCGGTCAATTCTGTTTTATAATACTTGCTGAATGTTTAATTCTTTTGTGCCAACTGTTGCTCCCCTCCACCAACCAATAACATTGAAAATGATGCAATGTACATGTCTCACTCTTATAGTGGAATCATTGCCATGAGGAAAACCTCTAAATTCAATCCATTAATGCTTCCTTTTCAGTGGTTTGATTTGGGCATAATGTTTGTTTTAGTCCTTGTTTTACAAAGGGGATGTTTTTGTTTACCTTGGGAAAGTATTACTGTGGATTGCATTTGGTGTTTTTTGGTAAACTTTGTGGAGAGTAAACGAAATTTGTTTCTCAATGTTTGTTTATGTTTTTACAGCATAACTAAATATTGATGTTTAACATATGCAGGCGTATAAAAGCACTTTAAAGCATTTGTTCTTGATTACTGAAGTATTATTCGGGGAATATGCACTTTAGTAAACCTGCAAGTTTTATTTATCTGCCATTTAGACCAGCCATAGACATCAGCTTTAGTGTAAAATGTAATTGGCCACAACTAAGACAATAGTGGCAAGTTGGCAGGAATGAGAAAGTCTTTAGCTTAATAATATAATTCAATGTGTTTCCTTGTAGCCATTCAGTGGAAGATGGGTGAACTTGATTTGTTTGTGAACGGGTGGTAAACACGACTTGTTTAATTCATCTACTTTATCTGTTTTCTTTTGATTTAATACTTAAGGATGTCATTTTCAGCAGATTTGGCAAATCTAGTAATTTGGCATTATGCCTGCAGAACAATATTTACAGTAAGTGCCATGTTTACAGGTGATAGAAACATTGTCTCAAAAGAAAAGCAGGCTGAACAATCATATTTTAAAGACGATAAGGAACACTATACTATTACTACAGGTATGCTATCAGTACCCATATAGGCATTAAAGAGGTACATTTGGCCCTGAAAATAGCTCTTATAGCCACAGGAGGGCGACTAAAATGAAGATAATACAGATACAAGCTGTGTTGTCAGTGGCTTGTATTTCGTGTCTTTCTGTAAGGCGACATATGTGCAAGCATATGTCAGATCTTTCAACCTGGACGCTCTGCGCGTATTAATAGTAACAGAAAGTGGTTTCCAGGATGTCCAAGATGGAAGCGCATCACTCACACGTCATGTTGATTGACAGATAAAACGCCGCCCAAAAGACTCAGAGACTCAAGTATTCCCGCAGATGTCGGCTACGAAACACGAGCAACAACAAAGTTGAGAGAGAGGACACGCGGTTCATGGCCATCAACAGCAGCACTTGAAGACGCCGATTAAAACCCAAAACATCGCCATGGACGTGCTGAAATCAGCCAGAAGGGCTTTTATTCGCAGCCCGAGTCTAAGCAAGCAGCCCTGGAGCTCAGGCAAACACAGAAGTGAGTGTTTCATCCACATTTAACACATACATGTGTCACCTAAACGTTGTGTTGTTAGACAGTTAGTTTCTGCAGTCGATTGTCAAAACATGGATTTGCCTAGTTATAGAGTTTCATTGGTTATGTGCGAAGGAAAAAATATAATTTTACCTGGATACTTATTGATATGTTTATTTTTCACTACAAGGTGTTAGATGTTTATTTATGCACAAGCTTCAGTGGGCTTGTCTATTGTAGTTGAAAAGTTAATTCATGTTTTATAACTGGATGGTTTGGGGGTCAGAAATTGGATACATGGATGTGTATACAGTTCCAGTATAATACATGCACATATCTTGTGAATATATACACCATAAATGTTTCTTTGTGTGTCTTAAAGGAAATGAGAATTGAGAATGAATCTCTACATTTCTGTGGGTTATAAAACAGTCTGATCTGGTCTGGTTCTGCATCTGTTTATTGCAATATGGGGGACGTTCTACAGATTCTCCAGGAGTATAGCTGGTTTTGGAGTGAGATATATGTAGTTAGAATAATGGTTAATATGACTACAGACAAAAATGTTGCCAAACATTGGAAACTGTAGCTCATTAATTGTGGTTCTTTAGTAGCTGGGTCTGTCTTAAAATCTATTGGAGCCCTTACCTGGACAGCATTTTTGGGTATGATGCCCAAAATATGCCATCTAGTTAGACTGCTTGCTATGGTTAGAGATGCATCTGTTGTCTGGATCATGCCACCTACATTTTTATGTTTGTTATTAAATAGGGACGTTCATGACAAGAATGAGAAGTTGCCAAACCGTTTGGGGAAATAAACAATGCCAGCATTATAATGTGTATCTTAATTATATTTGCGTGTGAAATCTGTTCCTTCATCTTGGCATCTATCCTGGCATCTAGTCCACAAGTGGGTACTTGTTGCTGACAGAATCCAAGACATTCCAACCATGTCCTGTTTGTTTCAGTAAAGGATTGTAATGGACAAACGCAGAGCAAAGCTTTAGAAGCAGGTGAGGGGAGGGAGTCTGATCTTTATAAGCAGAATGTATCTGAACCAGAAGCAGTGTGGGGTGTTTTGTTTTTAGTAGAATTGCTGTGCATTTTTATTTTCCCATTTTAATACAATAACTGCTCTGTTCTGAGCCCAACAGCTGCTTATCTTTCTGTCCTGGAATACAAGACGTTTCCCTCTGTGAGATAATGGTCATGTTCAGCCATAGTTCAGGCACAGCTGAATAACTCAGGCTTTGCCAGTTTAGTGAAGTGTTTCCAATGTCAACAAGCCTCCCTTATTTTTAGGCTATGCTCTCAGCCAGTGGTTGAGAATAAGACTCATTTGTCTGTATTTAAATTGGATATGTGGTATAGTTCACCCAAAAATGAAATCTTTCCACCATTTACTTACCCTTATGTAATGCAAAAAACATATATGTATGTTTTTTGCTTGTTTGGAACAACATTAGGATGAGTAATGGATGTAAACATTTTCAGTTTTGGGTGAACCATTATAGTTGATCTACTGATCTACATTGGCTTTTATCTTCCCTCTTTTTTTTGGTCAAAGTTGTTGACTTTAGATTGTGCATGTTCACTTTTTCACTGTTTCTCAGACAATGAGTGTTTGTGCTGCTTTAAAAACATTTATATAACATTTATTTATTTGGCGGATGCTTTTATCCAAAGTGATTTACAGTGTATTCAAGGCATACATTTTTGATCACTACCTGTGTTGCAAGGGAATCGAACCCACAACCTTTGCATTGCTTACCCAATGCGCTACCAGTTGAGCTACAGGAACACACAGGAAGTTCTTTAAAAATTCTTGTGTTGTGTTTGTGACAGAATTTGAGTTAGCTGGCTGATAATCCTCAAACTGTCCCATGTTTCAAGGAACTTTGTATCTGATGAATAGCGATTCATCTTGTCATAATTGCATCCCTTTCCTTTTTCGTTTCTTATTCAGCTATCTCTTATTTCTCATCAGTGTAAGAAATGTCCTTCTGGCGCTTCAAAGACATGTGCCCAAAAAGTGTACAGCTTGCAGACATGGCTGCCTTGTAATAAAGAGAGACTCAAGTGGAGTTTTTATGGTGTTTTATAGTGGTGAGATTTATTGCCTGTGCCTCTGGATCTTTGGTGTGTCTCTGCCCTGATCATACTAAAGAGGGAAGCAATCTGATGCAGAGAGAGAGA